>JACXGM010006833.1:0-15971 GCA_016801145.1 Umbra pygmaea | reverse complement strand
CTAGTATTATTTTCAAAGACAAAGTCACCATCATGATGAATACTTCCATGCGGTTAAGCTTTTGTTAACATATAATGAACACCAAACAGTTATGGATGAAGAAATACATTTTAGAGTTGCTAGCTAGTTACTTTACACTATCAGTGTAAACCGCTTTGTCCGTCTGAGTAATTTGTAGTTGTAGTAGCATTTACCCAGAAATTGATGTATTTACAACTATTGACTCCAGTACTGTGTAGGGAACAGCATAACTATAATCACATAACTTAAAGCTGCATTGTGTAAGAATTGCTCCCATCTAGTGGTGAAATTGTATATATTAAGCAACTGAAGGCCCTCTGTTATTATACCAGCAACGTGAACCTGGATATTCGTTTTTTCTTTCAAAACAATAGCGCTCATTTTGATTCATTGCAATAATCATTGTTAATTCACTACACAGCCCGTGAATTGTAACCAAATGCAATTGTATCGTGTGTAAAGAAACAATAAGAGCATGTGATAGCAAAAATAATAATTTAACATGTTTTATTAATAAAACTAACAAATATGTTTTACACACAATTTGATTGAATAAATTGTCAGTGTCTCATGTGAAAACACTATTACATTTGAAAAACAATCACTAGAGTCTGTTTTATTACAACAGAATACTAATTTTAGCAAAACATGAACATGGACACTACCTATGCAATGAATGAACATTGATTATTGCCATGAACCACGAGGGCTATTATTTTGAAACCGAAAATCCGAGTTTGTGTTGCCAGGCGAACGTTCTTGCCTTCTGTACAGCTTGGGCCAGGCGCTGCCATTACATGTCCTCGAGAATAGGCATGATCTTACATCTTCAACAGATGTTGAAATTTGCCGGCAGTCGTGAGTAATCTCCCCCTGGCATTCATCACGGTGCCACTAGTGTAAAAGCGTGAAAGGCCGAGCTTGAATTTCCAGGTATGTCCCTCTTTGGCTAATGTATTTTAAAGATGGAGGCGTAACATGGCTGCCGCAATTCGAGCGGCACCATTGTATGTATTGTGAATGGAAGATTCTACGCTTACGAAAATACTTTGATTAGTTGGTAAAAGTAATTACACATGAATGAGCACATATTTGTGAAAGAACAAAGGGGTTTTTGCTAAGAATCAACTCAAATAAATACACAGTGTATCTTTAAAGTTGCAATTTGTAAGATTTCCTTAAAGGGAAAGGTGTTTTTATAAATGTTGTACTTCACTAATGATTTGTTATTGTCAGCATATGCAGCGCAGTACGTTCTGTGCCACCCTGATGATTTTTGCCAAAACAAAATCAAATAAAATGTGTTAATGTATATTTTAATCCTGGTATAGTGTAGCGCAGCTGTAGATCCGACCCCGTTGCCCACCTTTTCCTAGTCTGCCCAGTTTAAAACCCAGTTTAAGCTAAAAAACACAAACAAACAAAAACGTTTTGGAAGGTCCAGCACCACCCATTTCTAACAGTAATGCAGAAGCAAGCTATAATTTGTAATAACCAACAAGCTATCTATCTGGGGTGCAGATGGCTCAGTGGGTAGGGAGTCAGACTTGTAGTCAGAAGGTTGCCAGTTCGATTCCCGACTGAGTCAAATGTTGTTGTGTCCTTGGGCAAGACACTTTACCCTAATTGCTCCCAGGTCGTTGCTGTAAATAAGAAATTGTCCTTAGTCAACTTACCTGGTTAAATAAAAAAATAAAACAAAAAATATATCTACATTAGCTAGCTAACTTTAGCTAGCTGGCCCTCTTTGTATTAGAATTTGTTAGATACAGCAGGTGAAATAAGTATTGAACACGTCACCATTTTCTTTGTATATATGGTTTAAAATGGTGAGGTGTTCAATACTTATTTCTCCCGCTGTAATTTGAATGTTAGCTACAATATCCTTGTGAGAAACACGCATGTTTTCTGCAGAATGATAAAAGTCTTAGTTTATAATTTGCAGCTTTGTCACTGGATCTTGTTGCTGGTTCTAACATAATGACCATGTAGCTATCATGTTCACAAGTTGTGCAGGGGCCTATTTATGTGAGGTGTCATCTCAGTTACACTATCAGGGCTTGTAAATACGGTTACCTACATGATCTCACAGGATTCCGTGAAATGACCACGGACCCTTAACTTCGAAATCCGTGGCAGTTTCACGGAATCGCATGATAACGTAACAGAGTGTAAATAGCATAGATTTTGCAGGTTGGCAGGATGGGGATGATGGATGGGCATATAAACATGCAACTCACATACCAGAGATTGCGAGTTCAAATCCAGGCAGACTCTGGATATAATTTGTTTTCTATTACAGCGCGATGCAGACGTGTTGCAAATATGCTTTTTTATCCTTTAGCCGGTTTGGGTAAGGCTTAGATTGAGTTAACAGCAAGGCTTCTGAGTGGTTAAGGTTAGGGTAAGGGTTTGAGTAAGGCTTAGATTGAGTTAACAGCAAGGTTTCTGAGTGGTTAAGGTTAGGGTAAGGGTTTGAGTAAGGCTTAGATTGAGTTAACAGCAAGGTTTCTGAGTGGTTAAGGTTAGGGTAAGGGTTTGAGGGAGGCTTAGATCGAGTTAAGAGCTAGGACTGGGCGGTGTATCGAGTTTTGGAGATATATCGATATATTTTCAATAGTGTTAACATCTCGATATATATGTTGCATTAAAACTTTTTTTTAACCTTGTTCAACTGGGTAGTTATTGGGTCTTTCCGCTCTCACGCTTCGCTTGTAAACACACCCCCACCCCACTGGCGCAACTTGAAGGACAACAGATCCACGAGATGAGATAGCAACGAGGAGCTGTTTTGTACGAAAACAAACAGTCATTTGGAGATGGTTTGGGTTTAAAAGGTCGGATAAGCAACAGAGCAAAGTGATATGTAGAGAGTAATAAACATGTTGTAACAAAAGCTGGAAGCACTACAAACCTAATTTACAACAGCGACATATAGTACAGTACGAAGAAAGTATTACATTTTGTGGTGGTCGTGCTGGTGCAAGCCAGACAGAAAAGCCTTCTGACCAAATAGTGATGGGTCGTTCGCGAACAACAAATATTTTAATTGAATGTAATAAACCAAATCCCCCCCAAAAAAGATTAGTTTGTTTGATTCTCTTCTCATTATCTTCCGAAAGGAACTGCGGTTGGTAAATCAATTTATATTTTCTATATTTTTTAAGAGCAAATCGAAACCGTCTGACAGGTGCATATACTGCCACCTAGTGGAGTGTGAGGCCTGTCATGGTGGTGAAACAACTGGGAAGAACCAAAGTACTAGCTCTCAAACAAATCGGTGAACTGGCGGAAAAGGTTCTCTACTGAACTGAAAGCACTGAAGACCCGAGGAGTTAGTTAGCGAAAAAAACTGTTCCTTCATTTCTCTTATTTATCGGGTACAAACTAAACAAAATACATTTAACAAGTAAATGGTAGTAACTAGTATATTGATCCAGTGGTTCAAACTTAAATAATAAAAAATACAGATAATAGTAAAATAGCAATATCGACATTTTACAATATCTAACTAAAAACAAATTCATGGACAAAATAATAATGTTTAATTTTGGATATGTTATATTGTCCCTGTATTATTTATGTGGTCAGAAAACAAATAAAAATATAAAAATAATCTGTGTAAAATTCTGTATTTGCACTTGATTTTGTCTCACATGTAATTGGTTTAGATTTACTTGGATAAGATAAATTTAAATATTTGTAATTTATCTTAAATCTGAGCATTTAACCCGCGTAAACAATATCGAGATATATATTGTGTATCGCCATTCAGCCAAAAAATATTGAGATATGACTTTGGTCCATATCGCACAGCCCTATTAAGAGCAAGGTCTCACTGTGTGTCCATCGTAGACTTTTCCGTGAAACTGCCACGGATTTTGGTCTGTGCTTATTTCACGGAATTTTCTGCCATTCCGTGAAACTGCCATAGATTTTGAAGTTAACGGTCCGTGGTCATTTCACAGAATTCTGAGAGATAAGGCTGACTTGCTAAAGCAGGCAAAGAGCGTGTAGAACACAACTTTGTTATAAAAATGTCATAAAATACAGTCAGACCCAGTGAACAATACTATATATCTAGCAAACTAACATCAGCTAGCATTGCTATCAACCTTAGCTAACTTAACTTCAGTAGGATATCCTCAAGATTTGCAAGCTAGCTAACCTTGTACCATATCTAAAATAATTCTGTTGACATTAATATTATGACAAAGGATTTAGCTACTAAATATTGGTGTTACAATGTTTTTATGTTTTCATTTGATTCTGCAATTTTATTTTAGTCGGCTGAGGCTGATTTTACCAAATTGTAATGATGAATTAATCTAAAGAAAACATTTTCTGTACACATAACGTGTTTGAAACATGAATGTCTTTGTGAATTTTAGAAGCATAAATATAGCTATTCCCAAATGAATGTTGTAGCTTCGATATGAGGTGATTGTTTAGCAACAAATAAGGCACAAATTAATAGAAACTTCAGCAATTTTACAACTGATGTGCACTAATATTTGAAAAATAAAGGGTAAAGCTGCACATTGAGTGTGCAGTTTTTCCTAGATTTTTAAAGTATCATACTCATTTTTTTTTTCCTAGATTTTTAAAGTTTCTCCCACTTCGAATCTTGTGCATTATTAGTGTCAATCCTGATACATTGCTCCAAGACATTAGATGACTTGTGGAACGATCAGTATGTTACAGCTACTTTTGAGGCTGAACAAAAAAGATACATTAATCTCGCTTCCCCAGTCTGGACCCAACATGTTGAATTCTGTCCCTAAACCTAAGCCAGAAAATGGCAGAAGTTGACTAGCAAAACATCGTAATAAGGGCAGTTGTTTATGTTTACTATTCTCATGAATCTTTTCAATCTGTTAAATTAAAACACACACTCATGCATTTGTCCCGACGTACATAGTTAAACAAGGCTCACCAGACACACAACCTTAACCTTCCAATGAAGAGAAATGGACATCGTCACATATTTTGAGGCATTTCCATCAGATCACATTTTGTTCTCTCACTCTCTCTTTCTCTTTCTGTTGTTCTCTTTCACAGATGAAAAGAATGATGGAAGATTTATCTGATGACCTCTAAAATCTGGACAGAAACAGCTTGAATGATTTGTTCCCAAAAATAACCCATTCCTAACAATCATCATAATGATAATAAGATTATACATAAAAATATGTTTTTTGAATGTCGTCAATGTTATTTTCTGCTAAAAAGCAATTTTATACAATCGGTATGCAAAAGTTTAGGCACCCCTGACAATTTCCATGATTTTCATTTATAAATAATTGGGTGTTTGGATCAGTAATTTAATTTTGATCTAACAGACAATGTGCAATATGCATCAAAATGAAGTTAGACAGGTGCATAAAACCACAAAAATGTGACAATTTTTTCAGTGCTCCAATGAAAGAAGATATTTGTGTATGACACCATTTTTTTACATTCTTCAAAATATAACATGAAGGATTAATGTATGTTAGATGTGGTTAACATTAATGTATGGGAAAGGCTAAGGTTAAGGTTAGGGATTAAATTTATGTTTACGATATAAAGTTAAAACCAATGTGTTATTATTTCGCTAGTCTATTTGCAATACAAGCTCTGCCCTCTTCCTGGTTCAAATAAACAAATCAAATTCCTTTCTTCTGGCATCTAAGGACATCTGAAGAAAATTGTCACATATACACAGAAAAAAAGATTTTTTTTGTGTATGTGACAAATTTCTAATATGCAATTTGTGTCTATTTCACGAAATCCTTTGATACTGTGCTGGCTGACCATGTCCATCCCTTTATGACTACAGTTTACCCATCTTCTAATGCCCTCATACTCAACTCTGGACCTCAAAGCCAGATCCATTCCACTTTTAATCCGCAACCCTCTAATCTGGAACTTATTTAGACCTGGGACACCAGGTGAGTCCAATTAATATTGAGGTAGAACAGAAAACCAGCAGGCCCTGGACCCCATATTAGAGTTGAATACCCCTGTTCTAATGGCTAATTCCAGCAGGATAAAGCACCATTTTACAAAGCTCACATTATCTCAATCTGGATTCTTGAACATGACAATGGGTTTACTGTACTCAAATGGCCTCCTCAGTCACTAGATGTCAATCCAATTGAGCACATTTGGAATGTGGTCGAATGGGAGATTTGCATCATGGACGTGTAGCCGACAAATCTGCTGCAACTGCGTGATATAATAATGTCAATATGGGCCAAATTCACAGTGGAATGTTTCCAGCACCTTGTTGAATCTATGCCACAATGAATTAAAGCAGTTCTGAAGGCTATAGATGGTCCAACCTTTTACTAGCACGGTGTACCTAATGAGTGTATATCCTAGTGGTTTGAGTGTGAGGCCAGTAATTTAAAGATCACTGGTTTGTGAGCCAGAAAGGTCATAGTTTGTCACACTGTAAATATAATTACTCCTGTAATTCACTCTGGATGAAAACATCTGCTATTTAATTAAAAAGGAAATGTAGTTCATACTATTGGTATGGCTTTCAACAACAGGGTTGTTATAAGGACAAGTATGAAAATGTTTGCCCTCACTGTTACAAATTGCTCAGGATTAAAGAGTCTGCTTAACTTAAATGTATGTATATTCTATTAACAGAATTCCAGTCTTAAAATAGAATATTTCATTGTATAATATCATAAACATATAGGGTACAAGAGGAAGGGGCTTTAAATACTGTACATGCTTTTTGTAAATTTTTACAGTACTGTGCAAAAGTCTTAGGCACCGAAGATATTGTTTGACTCATCTAGTTGTAATGATTCCGTTTTTGTTTTCTGCAGAAGTGTGTCAGTAGAAACGAGCAATGTATGTATTTCCAAACTTTCATTTGCCATAACATGCAATGCCACACCGAATTATTAATACTTTCGTGAAAAAGTAACATTCATAAAATGAACTGATTACCTAATTACCTTTTAGGTATATCGGCCATCGATGTTGACAGAATGATAACAAACATGTATGCTAATGATCAATGACATAATGCACTGATAGAACCAACCTGATTAACTGAAACAGAAGTGGGTGTTGAAGGACTTAAACTGGGTCAAGGACAATCAAACTAAAATGTCAGGGTGTGACCCGTGACATTTTTGTGTAGTTATTTTAGTTTTTCACTTACTGCTCTTTGATCTATAAGATTTATATTTAGGAACTTTCATTTCTAGAGTTTTTGAAAGAATCTTTAATTTACAGTTTTTTTTACATGTGCCTAAGCTATGTGCATAGCACTGAATGTTCTTCATAAATACACAAGAATCATTTTTGATAACACACAATTAGCCTGAACATTAATACATAATAAAACATAAAAAAAATGTTTCTCTTATTAAAACACAACCAGTAACAACATTTTTTATCTGCTTGTCCATCGTTTCAAAGTGTTATCCTGCTGGCTAGCTAGCGGCACGTTTGTCCTGCTAGCTCATCTGTGCGCTTGTTCAACCAGGAGCCAAATGAGTTTCTGTGAAGTGGATGAAGATTGGGAAAGGAAAAACATATATTTCAAATGTTTTCCTTCTGTGAGAGTCTGGGACATTTAAACATACAGCATACAAAGTGATGTAACTCATCATACAGCACATTTTGTGGTTTCCAAAAAGCTTCTTTACTGACTGAAGTGTAGAAAATTTAGAATTTCAGCCAAATTTGAATTATGTGTGGCAGCAAACCACTTCTCTGCCATTTCAAACATTTATTTACTTCTCTGCTGTTCACAGCAAATAGCATCCTCCTATACTGTCTTGTCGCTCTATGAGCAGAAATTGGAGTTGTTGCTATAAAAGTGATTTAAATTAAGAATTAGATATTTAGCCCATTAAAACCTCCATATACTATTTTCTCCATCTTGTCTCCTCAATTGAACACTGTCAGGCGACAAGAAAACAAAAGCACAAAGCCATAATGTGTAACACTGCAGAGGTTGGGTTGTTTAATTAAAGAACAAGAGCAGAGATAACTCTGTTTTTCACCCCTTCTTTTCTCATTGCTCTCTCTCACTTTCTCTTTCTCTCTCTCTTGATTGTTTATCCTTTATTCTCCCTGCAATTGTCTTTCTACATCCTTTTCTTTCTCCTCCTTGCTGGGATGTGTGAATAATAGCTAATCATAGTTCCGGACTCAAATAATTGTGTAGACACCTTTTATTTCTGCCACCCTGCTGTGTCTCATCCAGATCCTCCTGTGTCATCGAGCTATACGAAGACTCTGAGGAGAATACATTTTGTAATGCTTTTTCAAGCTTGAGGTTTCATTATAGTTCAGTTGTCTGATTACAATACAGATCAATACAGTCTTTGAATTAAAAATTGCAGGGTGTGTGGTACACGCACATTGTGAACTATACTGTACACCTCATTGTCTCACAATTAACGTTCACAAAAAAGATAATGATTCATCGCTGCTGTATTTTTCTAGGTACAATTTGATGGTTTACATATGTTGACAATTAAAAAAACATGTAGTATGTTTGTTCAATGATACTATTTGAAATAAAGGCTATGTAGTAAGGTACACAGTATGTGTACATGTGGAAATTAAACAGGAAAGAGAGAGAAAGGGAGAGCGAGAGGGAATATAGTCTTTTACTTATGAATTGCGTTTACTTACCGAGTCCTTGCTGTGATTGTTCCACTACACAAAAATGTTTAATATCAGTTACTGGTCCACATGGATGCCTTGGGTTTCTCTTATCGTTCATCAAACATCCCTCCTGTGTCTTTTGTCCCTAATTGTAAAAAACATCATCCTCAGAGAGTGAGCTGCTGTCTATGTGCAAAACATCAGAGGTGGCCTCCACAGCTTCAGGCCTCCCATCCTCTGAGTGCCGTCGATCCAAGTTTGGGTGAGAAGAGGCCCAGGCAGAAGCCGAGGACACTGGGTGTGGAGGTCCCTGGGTGTGAGCATCGTAGTTGTTGTTTGCCTGTGTGTGGATGTTGTACAGATGTTGAGGGAGACCCATTCTTCCACCGGCTAACAGGAAGTGGGACAGAAAGTAGCTATCTGGGGACAGAATTTAGATGAAACGTAAATAATCATTCATGGTTGTTACCGGACAGAACATTAGAAAATAAGGGAAAATATGTTATAAATTGGGCTTTAAAAATCCCTTCATGGATCTGCTCAATGAATGGCCAGTACCTTGCAGAGGGTCTGTGCTGGATGATGCCAGTTCTGGGCCTTTGTGAGTTGGCCAGACATTCATTACTGATTCAGCTAAGGCAAATTGCTCCACCACTCCTGAGAAACCAAGGAACATATGGGTAAGTTGTTCTGCCACTCTTCCAAAGCCAAAAGAAAAGGCGACAAGAGTAACACCGGGTTTCTTTCATAATACTTTTTCTCCAATTTCCTCCTGAGACCCAGCAATTCATCTTTGTCCTCTCTAGTGGACACAGGTTTCTGGTCAGTATCTCTGGAGCCATACAGGCCATTGTGTGTAAGACCACAGCCACATTGAGAGCACATCCTGGCCTATTCAGTGATGTGTGGGGGAGTGACCTTATCAATGTTTATTTGACCATCTCAACATTCAACTGTTAACAACTGTTTTCTGCAGGGCCTCAGGAAGATAGGTGAGTGAAATCTATCACAAAAATCACTTGCTGTTTATTTGGAAGCTTGAAAAGCCAATCACTGACAGACGGGTTGAGTAACCAATAACAAGAGATCATTTTCTTTTTGGGGTCACTTGCCCACCCTCTCGTCAGTTTCAAACAAGCCAAGTTTATTTCCAGGATCCACCGAAAATTTATGATTTTGCATCCATCTGTCTATTGTCAGATTTTGGTATAGTTTAAAACTTTAACATGTGTACTTTCGTAATATGCACAAATGAATCAAAAATAATTTATACAAATTGTAGAATTACATTTTATCACCACTCCATCAACTGAATCTAAGATATATTTTGTTTTTGTTAGCATGTTTCATGTAGACAATTCAACCCCTATTTTTAAAACGTCTCATTTTATTTTATTTTGTATTTTATTTAACTTTTATTAAATCAGGTAAGAAAGTTGAAAACAGTTTCTCATTCTAAACGGCAACCTGGCCAAGATAAAGCCCCAAGGTGCAGAAGACAGAGTTACACATAAAGTACAGAATAAAAAAAAACAAGAACACAGTGTGCAGATCTTCATGTTAAGTTGAATATCATTAGAAATCTTGTTTTCTGGAGCATATCAGTGGCTCGTCCATATATCACTATATTCTTTGTAGTCTAAGTGATTTGTGCTGAAAGATGAGTGGAAATAATGTTTTAATTGCATTAGCATATCTTTATCAGCCATTTTCTCAAAATCGCATGTAGTTCATGTGCAGATTTATTTTTCTCAGTCATTCAAGGATGTACATTCACAAAATTCCACACAGAGGTTCTTAGGTCTTACAGCCAGACTTATACAGAAGCATTTTTTAATAACTTGAATAATTTAGATTTTAACTGTAATTTTATCTGTAAATACATGCAAAATGTGCATCCGTCATACATGAGAATGTTGTTTTTTAAATAATTTCATCAAATTACAATGTTTTGATTAACTGTTCTGTATAAGTCTGACCATTGGGGGTCTTAAATTAAATTAATTAAAGCATTCTGCCTTGAAGCAAAGTGTTGAAAAATGTATTCTTGTAATATACAAATTAGCTGATATTTAAGGATAGTTTCCTAATTTACATACTTAAATTGTTCAATATATAATACTTGTAATACAGAAATATATTGTATTAAGGGGTCCTTTCAACTGGTAAAGTTTCATTCTCATAAGACTAAAGGAAAACAATCCTATTAGAGTGTGGTGCATGACCTTAAGTGAGGAATGAAAAAAAGAAATGCTCTTATGTATCAAACTCATGTTAACATACAGCCTGTGGGAGAAAACCTTTCAGTTTAGTTTAATTTATTTTGGTGTCTGATATGGCCAACAGTTCCTAGACAATTTGGCAGGCAGTCTCAGCAGAGGAAAACAGAGGACTTTTTTATATAAGCGTGGAATGCTAACTATATGGCAATATAGACAATGTCAAGTAAAAGGAGATTGTTTGCCAGAATCTGTCTTTGTAATGTGAGTGGTGTAAGGAGTAAATGGAAGGCAAAATGTGAAGTGTCAATAATAAAGATTTAATATGGGTCAAAAAACACAAAAATTAAAAGGACTTAGAGTAGTCAAGGTATATACCTATGTAATAACTGTACGTAACCAAAAACACACACACACATACGTAACATTAAAACTATAACCCATGAACAATGGCACAAACCCATGAACTAAATATATGTACTGATGAGTGAAATGAAACCAGCAGTGTATACTTGGAAGACAGACCAGACATGCCATTGGGTGATGAAATGATGTCATTGTGAGTCCGGGTGAAACAGAACACATAACACAGAATCAGTGGGTCAGTGTTGGATCTTCCAGGCTTTTCTCCAGATCCAAACAAAAATTGCTTACTGACAAAGTCAATCTTTTTCAATGGCCATCCCAGTCACTTGAAGGGCTATCATTATTATACAAGAGAAAAGAAGGACTCTGCAATTATTTTGGCAAGCAGAGGGTTCACAAAATAATAAATGTAGTGGTGCCAACAACTGTGACAGGACTTTGAAACAAATATTTATTTCTGAAATAAATAATAAATACATAACATGTTTTTTCAATATAATCACAACAATTATTTTTTATTTCACCTTTATTTAACTAGGTATTTAATTAGGTATTTAACTAGGTATTTAACTAGGTATTTAATTAGGTATTTAATTAGGTATTTAACTAGGTATTTAACTAGGTATTTAACTAGGTATTTAATTAGGTATTTAATTAGGTATTTAATTAGGTATTTAACTAAGTATTTAATTAGGTATTTAACTAGGTATTTAACTAGGTATTTAACTAGGTATTTAATTAGGTATTTAACTTGTTATTTAACTAGGTATTTAACTAGGTATTTAATGAGGTATTTAACTAGGTATTTAACTAGGTATTTAACTAGGTATTTAACTAGGTATTTAATTAGGTAGGCTGATTGAGAACAGATTCTCATTTGCAATGGCGACTTGGCAAGATAAATGGTGTAGGACAACATAAAGTTCCACATGAATTAAACAAAGGTACACAAAACAGACAGCAGGATACTCAGAGAATACAGTAGGAAGTTTAAATACAATTTGTGTAAATATGGTGCAAATTGCGCCTATATTCTATGTGAAATGAAGCTGATAAATAACAACTTCATTTTTGCATAGCCTTTTTTACTTATCTTTACCAAAGGGGTTAATATTTCTGGAGACCACTGTATAGGGAGGGAGAATGGTGACATTTAAATCCTTAAGGCTCTGTTTCCTCTTTACTCACCTGCAGCAAAGCGAGCCTCCTTGATCTCGTCAGTCAAGTGAGAATAAAGCTGCTCATCTTGCTCTACGTTTCTCCAATCACCCCCGCCCGCATCTCCATCCATTCCGGCCCCCCAGCCTTTCCACTCTATGAGGTGTGCAATGCGCCCTTGTGCCATGGCTGTTGGTTTGGTGATATGCTCCTTGATTGTTGCCACTAGCCCTGAGACACGGAGAGGTGGAAAGGGTGTATTGGAGGGAAAAGAGGGAGAGGAAAGGTGTCAACATGGCATGTTGGTTTGTGGGGACAATGAGATAGTAGATTAATGGACCATAATAAGACAGCACATTCTGGCATGGCATCCATGCAAAATGAATTGCAAGGTTTTGCACAACATTTGTAACAAAATTCCAAGAAACATGTTGAGTCTACCACTGCAAATAAAGTTAAAAGAAGGAGATATTCTGATTTATAATACTCTTTAGAATGTATGATTTCAGACCTAGCTTTAAGGGGAATCAAGCTGTAATTTAAGGTTTTTCATACAAACCTTCATGAAAGAATATTGGGCAACACCCATCCTAAATGGTTCCTTACTACAGTATATATTGATATAATTAACTTTACGTGACATTAATGATTATACAGTATGCTACATCTTAAACAACCCTGGAAGATGTTACAATGAATCTTTCTCTGGTACAAATGTAAATTGTTCTTCTACATACAGGATTGTACATGATTTGCATTTATTATAGATTCGTAGTAATGAACAGAATAACATGTGCAAGTTTTTGGACTATTCTGAAATTCTCTATGATTACTAAGGCCCAGAAAGGTTGAGTGACTCATTAGGGCTTCAATTGTTCAGGTGAAGTCAATTCCGATGTTTAACTACTGTATTACTCTGAAGTTACTCCATAACTTCTAATCTGTCAGACTGTGATGCTTGGTTTAATCTAAGCAGATCTGAAGAGTAGGAACACAACCAATGGGACATAACAGTAGGGGTTAGCAGAGGTTTTTAATGTCATTTTTGCACAGTTCAAGGCAGGCTGGATATAAAAATCCATTAATTAAGCATATGGACACAGAAGTCAAATACATTTTCCAAAAGCAAATACGGCACCAACGTTACCTCGAAGGTTGCTGCCTTTGATACCATTGACCACAACATTCTTCTAGACAGATTCAAAACCTATATCGGGCTACATGGATATGCTCTGGCATGTTTCAGATCTTATCTATCAGTTTTTACCTCTGTCCTCCCAAGAAATCAAATGTATGCGTTGGTGTTCCTCAAGGTTCTGTTTTAGGACCACTATTGTTCTCATTATATATGTTGCCTCTTGGTGATGTCATCCGGAAACACATTGTCAACTTTCCCTGCTATGCTGATGACACACAGCTGTGCATTTCAGTGAAAATGGGTGAAGACACAAAATTGCATACCCTGGGATCCTGTGTTTTAGACATAAAGAATTGGATGACAGAAAATGATTTACTTTTAAACTTGGAAAAAACAGAAATGCTCATTTTAGATCCAAAGAAACAAAGAGACCTCAACTCAACTCAGCTTAATTTATTTAGCACTGTCAGTACCACAAGTGGATCCAAAGTGCTGTACAGAAAAATATGAGAAAAAAACTAAAATCTAAATCATAAATAAAACATAAAAAATAAATAAACAAGAAAACTAAAAACAGTACAGACACATGACATACACAGCTTACAAAACATTTTCAAATGCTAACGAAAACAAGTGTGTTTTAAGCGCAATCTGAAAGACACCTAAAGAAGAAGATGATTTTAAGGACAGAGGAAGGACATTCCAGAGCCTAGGAGCTGCCACAGAGAATGCTAAGTTAAAACTTTAGCTAGTGCTTAACACGGCCGCCAGAATTCTGACTATAATCGCTAAATTTGAACATAATAACCCAATTCTATTATCTCTACATTGGCTGCTCATTAAGGCTAGGGCTGAAGTTTTACTGTTAACCTACAAAGTGTTACATAGACAGATGTTTCCCTACTTACTGTCTGATTTGGTGCTGCCTTAAATACCTACATGTACCTTATGTTCACAAGATGCCGGCCTCCTTACTGTTCCTAGAATTTGTAAACAAACAGCTGGAAGAAGGGCTTTCTCATATAGAGCTCCAATTTTGTGGAATGATCTGTCAACCCATGTGAGAGATGCAGACTCAGTCTCAACATTTCAGTATATGCTTAAGACTAATCTCTTCAGTATGTACTATGATATAGTAGAGTCTGGCCCAGGTGGTTAAAAGTGTACGTGGGCACTGATTGACGAACCACACATGCTGGCTTGCCTGGTAGGCTCCCCTCTCTCCACTGGGATATCCTTGCTCCAACAACACTCAAGAGCCGAGTCACTGGCCTGCTCATGTTGCCCCATGATATACTACACTTGTGGGATGGGAGTACACTGTGTGGACTATACTTGGCCCTCTTCATTGTGGTTGCGTTCTGTTGGTGTCCCTTTAGTGGTGTAGTTTTGGCTGTGGGTGGGTGTGAATCATGCCTGTTTGCTCCTGCCTGAGGTTTTCTTTGTGCAGGACCACGTCCCCAGACGTCTCTCAGTCCCCAGATGTTATGCTGCTATAGTTTATATGCTGGGGGACTAGGGTCATTCTATCCACTCTCTCAGTCTCCACTTAAGTTTCATTGATATGCGACGGGGACGAGAGACAGTTTTTATGTTTTTAGTGTCAGAGTTGTACCCGAGGTTCTAGACCTAAGATACGCCCACTCTAATGTTTCTGATGTGTAGTTGATCCAAGGAGAACCCAAACCCTTGGAACATGCTGTTCTGTGCCCACCCCACTGTGCTGGTGCCCACGTAACTGCTGTTAATGATTAAGTTATTGCCTGTTGACTCTGCTGTACCTCTCCAGTGTGTGTTCCATTGTCCCTGCCTAAGAGCACCGAATTGTGTTGATGCTACACAAAGACTGTGGTCACACCCATTCCTATTTCCAGTTATGGACAATAATCGAACACTGATAAACAAAGTGACAGTAATACAATGGGCTGTGTACCCTCAGATTCCCCACCCGTTACAGCCAGAGGAAGACTGGCCAGCCCCTTGAGTCTGGCCTCTCTCTAGGTTTCTTCCTAGATCCCACCTACTAGGGAGTTTTTCCTAGCCACTGTGCATCACCTGTTTGGGGTTTTAGGCTGGGTATCAGTCAAAGCAATTCGTGACGACTGCTGTTGTAAAAAGCTATGCCACCCTCATTCAGTAACTTTGCGGCTCGTTGGTCAACCTTCCTTCCATAGACTTACACTGCAAAAAATGATTTTTAAGAAAGTAAAAAAGCCTTATTTCTAGAAAATTTGTCCTATTATTAGTCTAAATAGAAAAATATTCTTGCCAAGCATTTTTTACATAAGTAAAACAGTCTTATTTTGAGAAGATATACCTAACTTTTTCTTAATAAGATTTACCAACTCATTTCAAGCTTGATTTAACTATTAATAAGGTGTGGATATATGTTGCAAATTATCCCGGCAAAGGAACAAGCTTATCGTTCTTATTTTAAGATT
>JACXGM010006832.1:14724-32035 GCA_016801145.1 Umbra pygmaea | reverse complement strand
ATAAAGCAGAATGTACATGTTAAATTATGTCTTTCAGTGAAATGAATGGGAGAGTGACGAGGGTCCCTGATGATGTAAGGTTTCTTGGCAATACAGCATCAAGTGCCTAGGGATTTCAGACTATATTTGGATAGAGTACATCCTACTGAAGAGTTATCCATAGTCCATGTTTAGGCTCAAGCGATAGTTTAGTTTTTATAAAGCAGAATGTACATGTTAAATTATGTCTTACAGTGAAATGAATGGGAGAGTGACGAGGGTCCCTGATGATGTAAGGTTTCTTGGCCATACAGCATCAAGTGCCTTGAGATTTCAGACTATTTTTGGATAGAGTACATCCTACTGAACAGTTATCCATAGTCCATGTTTAGGCTCAAGCGATAGTTTGGTTTTTATGAGACAATATATTTAATCAAATTTAGTGTACAGCATATCTTTCACAATTGTTATTAAAGACATATTACGTTTTTTTCCCCATCAAACTATTTTAATAGTTCCTTAAACACATTATAAATTTTGATTTGATTATAATTCACTAGCTTTAAAATTAATTTACTATCATTATTTCATGCATTGGTATGAGCGCTGTTATTTTGAAAAGCAAAATCCGTGTTAGTGTCACTAGCATAATATAGTGTCGCTGAAAGAACGGTAATGGCAAGGACTGCCGGCAGTGACACTAGAGATGATGTCATATGGATGGTGTAATGAGAAAACCTTCAAAATAAAAGCCAATGCAAGTGTATAATGGCTGAATTACGACAGTAAACTATACACAGCTGTGGTGACTGTGGGAAAGATTAATTCAGACAAGAGACCTATGCATGAATTAACTCCCACAGAAGAGAAACCCTTCAGTTTTGGAGATTGTGGGAAAAGATTTATTCAGAAGGCGAGCCTAACCATGCACAAACTGATTTTGGTGACTGTGGGAATATATTAAATCAGAAGTAGACACTAATTGCTCAATCTCACTTACACAGGTGAGAAATCATTTCACTACAGTGTGTTAAGTCCCCCAGTCCATTTTTGCCTTTTTGCTGTCTGATTCCACCAATCCCCGCCTCCTCATCAGTGCTGTCAACTGCAGTTATTCTCATCAGCCAATCACGGACTTGGAGGTGATCCTTATTACCCTATTAGAATTATGTGTGTGTATGTGTGTAAGATGCAAGTACTGTTGCTTGTTGGTCTATTGTGTGGGTTGTCACTGTGTGTGCTTGTGTTAGAGCGAGTGTGAGTGATACCTGGTCTTGTTGGATTGAGTGATTATTTTATTGTTTAGTAATGGGAAATCAAGGCTTTCTGAAGAATTTGAGCCTTTCATCAAATTGGGCTAAAAAATGATTAGATTTCTCGAGGCCTTGAACTCACAACTGCCACCTGCAGGTCATAAATAAATATGGGTTGTTATGGATTCTGCTAGCAACACTAACGATTATGTCATAAGTTCAGTATTATGAGAAAACCTTCAAATTAAAAGGTTGAATGTCAACGCATATCAAAGCGTATAATTCCTCCAGTAACATAAATAAAATGAAAATTAGAAATTCAGTCTCCATAGTTACTTGACATTTCACAAATATCATGTAGGATGGCAGCTCTCCTCTCGCACCGTTTGCTAGGTGGTAATTGGGAACACCTGGTGGTTCAATCGGTTATCCAATTCATACTTTGCAGTCACGTGATTACCATGGATACCTGGAGGGCAAGAAACGCCGATAAAATGGTGACGAACAGTGGCCAGCCAGGGAAATTGCGGCTTGGATTTTGAATAATACAATCAATCAACCAAATTTGATAATATGAAATGATTAACATACTCGAAACTGTCATTGCTTTGAACCTTGCAAAGTCTCTACCAGACTTGGAGTTGAGATATTTACATATATCGAGAATCCGTCACCTTACTGTAGGCTACACAGCACAAAAAAAATAAAAGCACGGAAACTAGCTAGCTACCTTTTTTAAGAGTGAATGGGTTAACAACACTGTTGTAGCTGAAAGACAAGAATACTTTCAAAATTAAAGCAAAGGTGTTACTAGTAGTTGGCTAGCTTCCCACTAACGTTTTCTAATCTGTGATGAAGTCTTCATCTGAATACGTACACCCTGCCTACGCTAAAATGTCCCGGTTTACACCAACCACTATGAAATTGTCCTGGTTGTTGGTTAGAATAAGCACACTGGTTACACTTTACCGTAACTGTACATGAGTTATCATGAATCCATGCATGATTTAATTGATGTATGTATTATTATTACTATCTGGCATGTCGTTTTCACCTTAAAACACCAAATTTCATATGGTAAAACTGGCGACATCCCCTAGCTTAATAGGTTTCGATGCTAGGAGAATGATGTTCTTGCCCGCCAGCCAGTCTTTGTGACGTCACGTGCAAAGTATGAATGATGGCTACATTAGCAGCCTCCGAAGGTCATGTAGGCTGCATTCTTCTAAGTCCACAGCCTTCGAAGGATGCAGCCTTCACATTGAGACACAGCATTGTGTCCTTGGGCAAGGCACTTTACCCTAAGTTGCTCCAGGGAGAATGTCTCTGTACTTACTATAAGTCACTCTGGATAAGAGTGTCTGCTAAATGACTAAAATGTCAAATGTAACATCTGACAAAAAGAATACTGAAGCAGCAAACTTTGTGGAGACCAATACTTGTGACATTCTCAAAACCTTTGACCATGACTGTACGTATAGTAATATAAAGATGTATATTTTCAAGCAGGATATGCCCCTGATAGGGTCAATTCACACAGGTGCTCTTTTGGAGTCTCTAAGGTCAAATTTCACAGAATTTAAAAATGTTCATTAATATATTTTCATCCATATAGTCATGGCTTCAGCCATGGCAGAGAGAGATGAGTGTCCTGATTAAATGATTTGTTCCATGTGCTGCTTCTCCAGGACAATTATCATGACATCATCATTCTCCAATCACCTGTCTCCATTCTGGTTTACTGTTTACACATTTGTTTTTCTTTCTTTAATCATTACATGTATTTCACATTCAGGCCATAGATTAAATACAAAATAAATACACAATCAGGTAAAACAAACACATTCCCCACTGTAAAAGTCCTTAATTAGTACACTGAATTGACATCAACTTCAAAATCGAAGAAGGTTTACTGATCAAGTTATATATAATAAAATTATAATTACAATTGCAGAATTAAAATATTTTTTATGCTATTGTCTGGTGGCTGCCGTTTCTGATAATACCTAAAAATAAAAGAAATATACAATGATTGTTCTTAAGAAAAGAAGACAGGACTCAGCCCATATTTTATCATAAAAGTGACACAATAAATGCATACAACTGCTATTAGATCTTCAACCATATCTGAGTTAATCAACCTCTCAGACTGGTGAAAGTCCAGTAGGACAGTGTCTGTTTTTCCATCATTATAATTCATTAACTCATTATTCAATTAAATTAAAATGTGAAGAGTTTATTTCTTTATAGACATTTTTTTACATGCGCCAGAATGTAAGCTGTGATATTGAATGATCTAAACACAGAATGTTTTCATTTGAGTAGATTTACCTTCAGCCTGGTTTTCCCACAGTCACCACAGCTAAATCACTTTTGCCATTTGGTGAACAAACACATGTTCAATAAAACTGCTCTTGAGACGGAATGTTTTCCCACATTCTCAACAACTGAATGGTTTCTCTCCTGTGTGAATACGTTTATGTTCGATTAAGCTCATCTTGCGACTGAAAGTTCCCCCACATTCTCCACAGCTGAATGGTTTCTCTCCAGTATGAACACGTCTATGTTCATTTAAGTTATACTTGCGCCTGAATTTTTTCCCACATTCTCCACAACTGAAAGGTTTCTCTCCTGTGTGAATACTTTTATGATCAACTAAACTCTTCTTACGACTGAAGGTACCCCCACATTCTCCACAGCTGAACGGTTTCTCTCCAGTGTGAATACGTGTATGTTCAATTAAGGTATACTTGTGACTGAAGGTTTTCCCACATTCTCTACAGCTAAATGGTTTCTCTCCAGTGTGAATATGTTTATGACTGATAAATCTATTCTTGCGACTGAAGGTTTTCCCACAGTCACCACAGCTTAATGGTTTATCACTTGAGTGAGTCAGTTTATGTGTAATAAAGCTTTTCTTGTATTTGAAGGTTTTCCCACAGTCACCACAGCTGAATGGTTTCTCTCCTGTGTGAGTATCATTATGTTTGATTAGGTTAAGCTCAAAGGTTTTCCCACAGTCACCAGAGCTAAATGTGTTTTCTCCATTGAACGTCTCCTTACAGGTGTTTGAGACCTGCTTGACATTTGAGTTGTAACTGGTGGAATTGTTTTGAATATCTGAAGGGACACAGGGAATGTCTAGACCCTTTACATGGATCACAGTACCAGCAAGTTTGAGATCCACTGGTTTAGAGTCACTCTTTCTATTCTCCTTAGTCTGGGTTTGGGGAGGAGTCAAGGACCAAATTGGGTTCTCCTGAACACATTCACTTTTCACACAGGGAGGAGTCAACATGGAGTCTTTAGTATATAAGAGCCCTTGAAGCTGCTCTTCCTCCTGACTGGTTCTGAGCTCCTCCTGTTCCTCTTTAATCTGCGTGGGCTCTGGGTCCTCCTGCCCCAGACTGGGGCTCCACTCCTGCTCACAGTGCTGCTGCACAGGGGAAACCTCCTCTACAGAGACAGAGAACTGCAGGGAGTCTGTAGGGAAGGAGAGAGGAGAAGTAGAGGTTAATTATAGAACCTGATTTAATGATTTGACTGTCAGGTCAGATGGGGGGGATGTTAGTGTAGATGACGGTAACATGGCTGGATTGTAGAGGATGAGTGTTTGTTGAGTCCCTGTCCATGTTGGTGTGGAGGACAAGGAGAACATTGATCTATTGGTTAAGAATGCTGGGAGAAAGGAGGGATTAGCTGTGAAAAGCAGGAAGTTAAAGTGTTGATCTGGGAATCATTACTGGAGTGCAAGTTAAAGGGGAACAAATGACAAAATTCTATAATTTGTCCACGTTCCTAAATAGTTTGAAGTAATCATTTGACGGTCACCCTCATCAGTCAACCTTCTTACTCAGGGAGAACAGGGTAGAGCTAGCGCTACGTCAATAAATTATATATCTGCGCAGATTAATGGATTTGATTCAACTTTGTGAAATAACTCTAATTTGCATGAAAAACGAATGTTGTTTCACAAAGAAAACCGCAAAATCTGGAAGCCCAATTAGTTTTGGTACATAACATATAATGTTGTATATAAAATTTTTGTGACATCTATGCCGATCACGTGCTTCTTACCAGCACAGTGCTAGTGAGAGGGCATGTTTTAGATGCCAAACAATGCAGTCTTCTTGTAAATTCATTGTGTTTAGAAACTTCAATAGTTTCTAAACACAACATACAATCGGTCTATCAATTATATATTCTTAATCTGATATCCTCCCTGACTGAGAATATATTACTGACAGGACAAAGTTTGAATTTAGAAAAAGTGTTTTACAACTTGAACAGTTGAAGCAACCTCTTAGCAGTCTGAAAGCAGGAAGTAGGGCGTGAGCTGCCTTGTCGGCAGAGAGTAGAGCTCGACTGATATAATCGGCGGGCCGATATTATTGTTCGATATTGGGCATTTTCCAAACTATTGGTATCGGCAAATATAATGGCCGATAAATTAATATAAAAAAAATAAAACTGGCTATTGAGGACTGGCAGATTCAGTACACTACCTCATATACTGTATATAGTTTATGTTTTGCTGTTATTGTTATTTAACATAACTTTTTCCAGTCTTGTTCAAAGTTTTGTTTATGAAGCTATAAAGTCTGTTAATACTGGTAACTTTGATATTTTTTTGTTGTGGTGGTTTTGTTCAAAGGACTAAGTTTGTATTTTGTATAAGTTTAAGTTTGTATTTTGGGTATATATGTACTTTCATATATTTTGATGTTCCTCTGTTCTGTTGTGACAATAAAACAAGTTTATTTTAAAACTGCATTATCATATTATTTTAGTGAGGACTCAAATAAATTTGTTTATGTTTTGTTTCTTGTTTCTGGATCTTTATATGCAGTATATATATTCATGATTCTGAGATATTTTTGGTGAAAGAACATTCGTTTTCCACACAAATTATCATTTTTCACAAAGTTGTATCAAGCACATTAATCTGCACAGAGCTATATAATCTCATGCCATAACACTGGAATGGGCTCAACCTTGCTCTCTCAGAAACCCCATTTTCCAACAAAGAAAGAACCAGTTCTTCGCTTTTCAACAGCCAAAGAACCATTTCTCGACCAGAAAAACTGGTTCCAAAGCAGCACCAAATCTTTGCTGGTCTAGAACCATTCTTTAACCATGTCGTGCTTAGGTAAGGGGCTGGGGGCGTGGTTACTGTGACTAACAACACAAAATACTTTGACCGCCATCGTTAAAAACTAGAATGATAGTACAAAGATTGAAGAAAGATGGATTTTAAAGTGAAACAGTGGTTTTGGACTCGGTCCTCTGTGACAGACCGACGTGCCAGTTCACCAGGGCATAAATTCTGCCACTGCCATGCTCGACTCTATGGTGGATGAGACGCTGCTGCGGGGGTATAGAGATTGCTAAGACATGTGACCAAGTGGGCGGCAACGTCATCAGATCGCAAAGAATTATGGGTATGTTTGGCCAGTTTTTCATGGGCTGGCATAGCAGGCTAGTGTTCTGGCATGAAAATAATGAAAATGTAGCTTGAAAAACAGAATCGTACAAAATGCAGCAGGCTAAAAAAACATTGCCGTACCATACCGCCTAAAACTAAATCCTAATGCAAAGACGAGATATGATGAGAAAATAAAGGGAATCAAAGGACTGGATCCTTACAAGCATAGCGACTGGTCAAGGGACGTAAACCTGTTGCCCAACTTCCAGCACCCATATATATACAACTACATGATATTAAGTGTAAGTCAGGGTTCGAATTACATGGGAGCTGAGCTCCCATAGAGAGAGGATGAGCTCCCATAAAAGCAGTAAAATCATACACCTGTGGCTGTCTAAAATCATCTGCACCCTTATTTAGAGAACAAAAAATGCACCTTATCCTTTAATATAGCCTATATCACGACACTGATGTTAATAAACAGCCTAAAAGAAACATGTTTTGCAAAAGAATGCATTAGGTCTATGCTACTGCTAGGCGCATATCGCGATGGGTGTTTTTGATCATGTTATACATCGGTTGTCAAAAGTTCTTTAAATACCAAAGGATACCAAACCACTTAGATGAGCCCATTCTTTGCCATGAGGACAACAAAATCATACCATCAGTAGCAACAGGGTGATATAAGATGGTTCATTATTATTGTTGTTGTTGTTTCTCTACTCCTGTATTAATAAACGTTGAACTCAAATTAATGAAGTGCAGTGTTAGGCTATTCATTTATTTGTTATTTATTTGTTATTTATTTATTTATCTACACATGCCGCGCATATTCACAAGCTTCTTTTTTTAAGAGACCCCCACAAAGATTAAATCATAATTCGAACCCTGGTGTTAGTGCATACACACCTGAAGTTTTCAGTAACTTCAAGTCGCTGCAGCAGGCAGGCCCAGGTTTTTTGTACAGATGGATGGGTCCAGGACCTGGAGATTGTAAAAGTGGGGAATGAAACTGTTGTCCGTTCAAATGAATGCTAATGTTTTAAGCACCACACTCCTCGCTCTCTCTCATCTATCTGCATGCATTCAGAAAAAAACAACGTAACTTACTAAGACAAACACATCATTCATAATTTAAATGGTAAATTGTGAAAACTTTGACTCGTTTATTGGTCTTACTAAATGCGCTTTCTAGTAAAACACGGTTGGAGCTACTGGTGCATGAGCCTGTTAAATGAAAGATATTTAAGACTGTTAAATAAAAAGATAGTTAGCATGGGCGCATTAAGTTTGTGCCACGGATTCAAAAAATTCTTTGCGTTCACCATGGGAATATGTCACGTTGACGATACGTTAGCAATCTCTATTGCCAACAACGTTACTGTACTGAAATCAAAATTTTCACCTTGTTGCAAACCAACTATAATGTACATTTCCTAGCTGTTTTGTTTACAAAGCTACTTATTAGTAGGTGTGCTTGCTTGACTAGACAGTCAGCTAGCTAGCGTGCTATTGCTAACAATAATAACTAACATTTACTAGTAAATTTACTAACATTTACTACTCTTTTCAAACATAAAGTATGGCTTCGCAAAACGCAGACATTGTATAGGGTGCAATGAAAACGTTTGTGATTAAAACACTGTCTTATTTTTATTGTTTATAGAGCTGTTGACAAAGGAGAATCTGACCAGGAGCTACCAATAGCAATGCACTACAGCTCACCAGCACTGTCTTGCACCTCAGCAGAAAGCTCCTTATCTGCCTCTGCCAGTCAGCCAGCCAGAAACGGTAAGGATTCTTGTTATAAGTGTCAACAAACTGAAACTAGTTATAATGTAGGTATATTATATTAGACTTACATTATGATAAGGTGTATCAGTGTAGTATCAGTGTAGTAATATAATATTATAATAGTATTTTGTTAATATGTTGAATTGACTGTTGTGTTAGATGATTTACAATTGCAAAATACACAAGATCTATGTTTATTTTATTGTTTTCTGTGCGCAGGCAAAAGGAAACGAGACATGAATGGAGAGCTGCTGGAATATTTCAAGAGGTCAGACGATGGGTTCCTGCAACACTTCATGAACATCACTGATACCTTGCTGAAGAAAATGGATACAGACTCCGCTGCATTGCTTGGAATCATGGAGCGTATGGTCACGGTGATGGAGAGCCAATCCTGCAGATGAATGCTACTGAACAGAATCAGAAAGAAACAATATTGTATACACTGCACACACTAGGGCTGCACAATTAATCAAATTTTAATCACGATTTCGGTTTTCCAATCAAATTCGCGTGATCGAGCGATATTAAAAACCATGCAAAGACACCCGACGCTTGAGTCAAGCGCAATCATCTCGCGATAATTCGTACATGCTATCAAATATTGGAACCGTTGGAAAGGGGAGGATCCAATGAAAAGAATGAGTGGTGGATCATCCCTGTGGGTTAAAGAGAGCCGGAGCTATGTTGCCTGAAAATCGGTCAAGTACTTTAGTCATTTTTTTTCTAAACACATTACAGACAGGAAGTGAAAAATATCAAATCTGCAATGATGTAGGACATCATCCTGCACAAACACCACCAACAATTTCTGGAAGTGAAAAATAGCAGGGATTTAAAAAATGTATAGTGAGAAATGGATGCAGCATTTTGATGTTGATTTGTATGTATGGCCCCCAAACATTGCACACTGGTCCAGGAGCCCTGGGGGCTTGACAATATGCATTGAAAAGCCTTATTCATCATGGTTTACATGCTTTTACAGATATAAAACAACAAAACATAAATACGTTCTTCCATTTTTTTTATTTATTCTTTAAGGAGATGCACTGAATTTAGGTGAATAAGAGGAACCATTTTATTTTGATTCACATATTTGTACATTAGCAGGAATGTAGTTCAATATGGATGTGAAAGCAGTTATGATTAGCCTGTGACAATAAAATTTGTTTTGGTTAAAATCAAAAAATAATCGTGATAATTAATCATGATCTCAATATTGATCAAAATAATGGTGACTATCATTTTGGCCATTATTGTGCTGCCCTAGCACACACTTACATTTTTGGGGAATTTTTGTATAGTGTACTTTTTCTAGGGCTGCACGATTATGCGTATCGCGATTAGCTATTCACTCCAAAGTCCGTTCGCATGGCAACAGTATAATGCCCCCAACACAAACTTGGATAATTCATTTCAACCTAATAGCGCTAGTTTTATTTCATTGCAATAAACATTGTGAATTAATTGTAAACCTAGTGAATTGTAACCAAATGCAATTGTATTGTGTGTGAAGAAATAATAAGAGTATGTGATAGCAAAAACAGCACATTTAACACGTTTTAATAACTGGTTATTAAAAACATTAACAAATAAGTTGTACACAAATCGATTGACTATATTGTCAGTGTCTCATGTACAAAAACACGATTACATTTGAAAATCATTAACTAGAGTCTGTTGTTACCCAAAATAGACTAATTGTAGCAACACATGAACATGGACCCACTACCTTTCTATGAAATTAACAAACAATGATTATCCTAATGAATGAGGAGCGCTATTATTTTGAAATGAAATATCCGAGTTCGTGTTGCGGGCATTATATACTGTTGCCATGCGAACAGGCTCTGGAATGCAAATCTAATCGCGATACGCATAATCGTGCAGCCCTACTTTTTAACACTGCTATAGTGCACTTTTTAACACTGCTACATTTCAGGAAACCATAAACAGAGTATATTAACTCTGCAAGTAAACATAAAATGTAACATCTAGTGTTATGACAGTTTAATTGTTTAACAAAAACAGAACACAGGTAGAATAAAAAATGTATGGCAAGTGGTTCTGTATGAAGAAAAAAAAATTCCCTCTACAAAAGTACTGTATTAATGCAGCTCTGATGTCAGCCCCTTCTTGATTATCATGTTCAGGTAACGCCTGGACAGGAGGCTAAATGTATATAGGCCTGTCTTGGTGCTCGTCTGTAAAGTTGTCCCCATGTTCCTCACAAATGCTGTGAAGCACACAGCAGGCGAGTGTCATTTGCTTGCTCAGCTCCAACATGCAGTCATTTGTTTTTAGGAGGCACCTCCATCGACCTTCTAGTCTCCCAAAACACATCTCCACAACTGACTGTGCACTGCTCAGCCGGTAATTGTAAGTCTGTTGTTCATGTGTCAGTCTGCCCGTGTCCGAAAAAGTGCTTCATGAGCCAGTTGTGCAGGCGATCTCCGTCTTGCCTTGTGCTGCAATACTAACGTTGCCTGTAAAGATAAAAATCAGTGTATCATTCATTTTTATTGATTTATTTTTTATTTGATTTCCAATTTCCGAAAGGTAGTCTCCGCTACCGGTAGATACTGTACACTTATGTTGCTTCCAACAAGAACGTCAATAATAATGGTCGAAACATGTTAGTTAATTACCCTTCTTCTGGAACGTAGCCTCTGTCCATAGTATTCCAGACGTGCACCACAAATGTCTTCTAACCATCTTCTTCTGATCCCAATATAGGATCACACAGCCAGAAGAAACATTTGCAGAAAGACGACGTAGTCCCAGTGACAGTATATGAAGTGTTTAGTCCGCCATTGTAGTTGCTATGATTAAAGTTGATGTTAGCGTTTCTGGGAAAGCTACGACGTATGGCGATGTACACAGTGACGTAACAACATCTTTCTCTGGGCTCTCTAGTATGTGGAAAAACAAACAGGTTCTGAGAAGGTTCGCATGTTGAACCAACTGTGAACCAGCACCAGTTCAGAACCAGAGCCAGCTTTGGTGGAAAAAGGGTATGAGAGAGCTGAGTGATGAGACAGTCAAATGATTAGGGTACTTCAATCAATTAAGGAAGACAAATTATATAATTTCGACATTGTTGCCCTTTAAGGCAGTGGGATGTCAGCATGAGGGGGAGGAGTGAACCGGACAGTAGAAGAGGTGGGGAATATAATGTTTTTAGTGCACACAGGTAGGGCTGCAACTAACAATTATTTGGATAATCGATTAATCTGTCAATTATTTCTTTGACTAATCGATGAATCAGATAAATTGAATAACAAATATTTCAATAACTTAAAAAAATATTATTCCAAATTCCATTCCATCCATCCATATTCCTCCGCTTATCCGGGATCGGGTCATGGGGGCAGCAGCTCCAGCAGGGGACCCCAAACGTCCTTTTCCCGAGTCACATTAACCAGCTCAGACTGGGGGATCCCGAGGTGTTCCCAGGCCAGGTTGGAGATATAATCCCACCACCTAGTCCTGGGTCTTCCCCGAGGCCTCCTCCCAGCTAGACGTGACTGGAACACCTCCCTAGGGAGGCGCCCAGGGGGCATCCTTAACAGATGCCCAAACCACCTTAACTGGCTCCTTTCGACGTAAAGGAGCAGCGGCTCTACTCTGAGATCCTCACGGATGACTGAGCTTCTCACCCTAAGGGAGACGCCCGCCACCCTCCTGAGGAAACCCATTTCGACCGCTTGTACCCTGGATCTCGTTCTTTTGGTCATGACACAGGCTTCATGACCATAGGTGATGGTAGGAACAGAAACTGCCCGGTAGATTGAGAGCTTTGCCTTCTGGCTCAGCTCTCTTTTTGTCAAAAAAGGTGTGATAATGAGTGTAATACCACCCCCGCTGCGCAGATTCTCCGACCAATCTCCCGCTCCATTGTTCCCTCACTCGCAAACAAGACCCCAAGGTATTTGAACTCCTTCACTTGGGGTAAGGACTCATTCCCTACCCCAAGGAGGGTAGACACTCCATCGGTTTCCTGCTGAGAACCATGGCCTCAGATTTAGAGGTGCTGATCCTCATCCCAGCCGCTTCACACTCGGCTGCGAACCGATCCAGTGAGTGCTGAAGGTCAATGCAATTCCATTTATGTTTTACAGAGTTTACACGTAAAACGTTTCTGTTTAATTTAAAGTGAAGTTCTGCCATAATATCCAAGATTTTGGTCAGACAGTTTAAAATGTAAGTGACATAGCTCTACCACACAGCAAGCAACAAAACAGACCCAACGAATCAATAATGAAATTTGTTGCCAACAATTTTAATAATCGATTTTTATCGATCTCATCGATTCGTTGCTGCAGCCCTACACACAGGGTTGAATGGCACTTTGAAAGTGATATGGACACATTACATTACTGTGTGGTGAGATTCAGGTACAGGAAACATTAGTTCTTTATTGTGAATTATGAGGCGGAGTGGGAAGATTGTGCGTTTCCGTTTTTCAACTTAGGAACAAAGAAAATGTAGGACCGCTCTACAATACGACTGTTATTGTGGCATGGTTAAACATACTTCAGTTCAGATAACTTGACACAATCACCTGCCTCTCACACATTTTCCTAAACATTAACTGCTTTACTCCCTCTCCCTGTGTGTGTGTGTAAACATAATTTCCTGCTGTACACTGCAGTTGGCTGGGACTCGTTGAATTTTAGAAGGTCCAGACATTGGCGAATGCTTGTCTATAGCGGAATTAACAGAAATCACCTAGTTATTTAAATTTAAAAGTTCAGTGTTCGAGTATAATGAATCAGACTCAGGCTCAGGCCTTTTTATTACTAGAGATTCCACTGGTCAACTCTGAGTTAGGTATAACTGCGTTTGAATAACATGCCTCACACTAATGGAATGACATTCAGAGCAAACATAAACTAGACATTTTAGTTCCAGTATGCAAATATAAATGTCTGTTACATGACCTTTTTATTGTTAACTGTGAATGTTTCTAAACTGTGTTTTTGAATAATATTCAACTGATTTCATACTTTTATCTGTTTTAGTTCCTTGGTTGTCATTTTCAATACTATTGGAATTTCATTTGAATTGGAATTAAGTAGGGCTGAAATGATTCCTTGAGTAACTCGAATAATTTTATTAATTAAACACCTTGATGCAAAATATTTCGCCTCGAAGCTTCGTTTAAACAATGTTACTAACGTTGTATTGGTCATGGTGTTCATCAAAGAAATGAAGAGTGCATAAACAGTGAGGGGTTAAGAGAAGAAACAAGCTGGAAAAAATGACAGAAAGTGCCCAAGGTTTGGAATCAGTTCAAATGCAATTAAAATGAAAATTTTGTACACTGTGTCTACTGCAAAATCAAACTAGTTTACCACAATAATAGCAAAGTCAGTGCTTCGGCATCTCAACAGAAAACATTGAGTCTAACTTAATCATCCATTCCATCATATGGACGATAAAAACAACACCAAATACAACAACTACCAAAAACAAAGACTAGAAAATATGTAGTGGTGACCACAATTTGATCTAAAGAGCTGACTTGTAGACTATCCCTTTGGAAAAACAGCTGATTGTTGGGCACCAATTTCTCTCAGTTTCTCTCTTCATGGAGAAACAGCTGATCAACAATCTACTAACCTAAGTGTAAGAGAGCTGTGTGACATTGTAGTCAAATATATAAATGAAAATATGTTGAGTATAACTAATATTTACATATAGGCCTATATACAGATCAGTCTCAGGTTGAAACTTATAGTTCTGAAAGTTGAGTTGCACAAATTAAGGTAATGTTTATGCATATTTAATGTATGCCTTAGTTTAAGGTTGTTTTTGCACTTTTGAGTGTCTTGTCTTACAACCGAACCGATCTCTATCGCAGAGATTTAAGCTGTCAGTGTCCACCGTGAGGAACATAGTGAGTAAATGGAAGACCACAGGCACAGTTCTTGTTAAGTCCAAAGGTGGCAGGCCAAGTAAAATATTGGAGAGGAAAAGGCGATGGATGGTGAGAATGGTCAAAACCAGCCCACAGACCACCTCCAAAGACCTACAACATAATTTTGCTGCAGATGCTGTCACTGTGCATTGTTCAACAATTCAGCACTCTTTGTGCAAGTTGAAGCTATACAGGAGTGTAATACGGCAAAAGCCTTTTATGCACACATGCCACAAACAGAGTCGCTTGAGGTATGCAAACGCACATTTGGACAAGCCAGCTTCATTTTCGAAGGTGCTTTGGACTGATGAAACAAAGATGGAGTTACTTGGTTATAACGAGGGGCGTTATGCATGGCGACAAAAGAACACAGCGTTTCAAGACAAACACTTGCTACTTTCGTGTATTAATCGATGTGTTCATCAACTAATTAATTTAGCCAGAGTCCGGAGAATGTGTAAATAGAGCAAAAGACTTTATTGTTTGAATCAACAATAACGCCGGTCGTTCCTGCAGGAAGAACTCTCGATCAACATTTCTCATTTTGGTTATATCAGGAATGACGTCATGACAGGAAATAATACTGATGAACTACTGGCCCAATAGATGGCATTATTCAATCTAACCAATAGTTGCCCTTGGATACAATATACATTCAACAGGTTAGTCTGGGTCTCATGTAAATGGTTTTCTTTGAAGCCCCAACATGCTGGCTACAGTATGGCCTATAGATAAACCAAGAACAATAGACAACACAGCCAAATGTTTGCCATTTGGTCAAAATCAGCAGGAACCTTGGCTTCAAAAGGACTCTTGTATTCAACATTCAATTGTCACCTAGTTGCCTGCATTCCTACATAATCTTATTTAATTAAGCCGTCTCTTAAACTAAAGGAGCATTTGCAATACATTTCCCAGGGAACAATCCTTCTTAATTACATAAATCATTTTCCAACAGTCTCAGAATAACTGGTCTTGCTTTATAATTTCCACATGATCTATAGATTCTAATAGACACCAAACACGCATTTAATATCACTTAGTGGTTAGTTCTGACTAATGCTGATCCTTTGAACAGTTATTCTGCATAACATATACCAATCTCTTGCTACTTTTATTGCATTTCCTCATAACCATATTCTAAACAAGAAACCTATTTCTACACACATTTTATTAATCATCAGTTCTATAGTAAAGAAAATTATCCTATACTACCCACAGTAAAATTTGGTGGAGGTTCCATCATGCTGTGGGGCTGTGTGGCCAGTGCCGGTACTGGGAAACTTGTTAAAGTTGAGGGCCGCATGGATTCCACTGAATATCAGCAGATACTTGAGAATAATGTAGAGGAATCAGTCACAAAGTTGAAGTTACTCCAGGGCTGGATATTTCAACAAGACAACGAACCAAAACACTGCTCAAAATCTACTCTGGCATTTATGCAGAGGAACAAGTACAATGTTCTGGAATGGCCATCCCAGTCCCCAGAAATAAATATCATTGAAAATCTGTGGGTTGATTTGAAGCAGACTGTCCATGCTCGGCAACTATCAAACCTAACTGAACTGAAGATGTTTTGCAAGGAGGAATGATCCAAAATACTTTCATCTAGAATCCAGACACTTACAGGCTATAGGAAGCATCTAGAGGCTGTTATTTCTGTTAAAGGAGGCTCTACTAAGTATTGATGTGATATTTCTGTTGGGGTGGCCAAATTTATGCTGTCTAATTTTGTTTTGATGCATATTGCACATTTTCTGTTCCTCCAATAAACCCAATTTCACTAGTGAAATATTACTGTGTCTTTCAGTTATTTGATAGATCTAAATGAAGTTGCTGATCCAAACACCTATCATTTATAAATAAATATCATGGAAATTGTCAGGGGTGCCTAAACTTTTGCAAACAACTGTATATATATTTTTAGAAAAGGTATTCTCTAAAAAGCACCAGTCTCAGAGAATCACCCATGTGTCAACTACTACATTTATGAATTCCTAGCACATTAATTTAAATCAAACGTAACCTGACGTCATTTATCTTTATGTTGTTTGGGTCAAAACTGCTGCCACACAAATTACACTTCTGGATGGTCTAAGTCCTAGAGTTCCCAACCCAGCCTCGTTTTGGAACTGAATACGGCGGTCAACTGTTTAAATGGAACTTCCTTCATAAGTTTGCTACGTTAAAGGCTTAAAAATATTAATTTAAAAACAGTAAAGCCTACCACAATGCAAGAAATGTAGCCCCCTTCCCCACAGAAAAATGTCCGACTGTTCCCTTGCATTCAAATTGAAAGTAAATTAATAAAGGAATTATTAAAGGAAAATGTCTAATCTGAAACGAGCAAGCAAATTAGGCAAAAGTGACATTAATGAAAGTAAGATGCCATTGCTCTGACCTATTCTACAGAGTTTTATCTCCGGTGTAATCCTCAGCATTCGTCGTAGCCGGTCATTCTCCTCCTGGTACTCCTCTACAGTCTTCTCTACAATCCCGAAAATCTCCACAGCAGCTGCATTTAGGCGCTCCATTAAAAGCACACGAACGGAAGTTAGTGGCGACATTCTTAGTCGAATACGATTTGGGTAGCCTAATGAAACCTTGTCTTTCTTTCTTTCCGCAGCAAAAATGTTCAAACCTATATCTACTTCTGGCTTCTAGTCACTTCACTGTGGGCAACAAAAAAAGTACTTCCGGATCACGAAATTTCAGAATTAGGCTACCAGTCCGTGGCAGAATCCCAATATGCATACTGCATACTACATACTAAAAGTACGTACTACGCAGGTGGTGCTAAAGTACGTACTATTAAGTATATAGTAAGCGAGTATGCTAGCATAGGGGATATACTAACGCGTCATAACGTTGCATCTAAAATTAGACCACTTCCAGAAGCGATGAAGCCCGCGAAGCTTGAACAGTAAACATTTGGCA
>JACXGM010006832.1:0-14624 GCA_016801145.1 Umbra pygmaea | reverse complement strand
GCGTGATTAATTATTAGAAGTGTAAAAAAACGGAATGTATAAACACAATATAATCCTGAAAGAAAATTAACAATGAGTGGTATTTGTTCCTATTAAGCTGACCTTTCCTTAACATGTGGTTATTAAATCATGTTTCATGGTCAAATAAATGCAGCCAAAACAGCAAGGGCGAAATAGGCAGTCCCACATTGGGAGGGGACACTGTCAGAGACAGTTGTGGGAACTAATGTGTTGGCTCCTGTACTTTTAATTTAGTGGAAATAATAGTAAAGATATGACATTTAATGTGTAAAAAATGTATTAGGCCTGTACACAACCAGGCATTATGTTCTTATGTGATTGTCAAGCAAACGTTAGACTCTATAATGATTCCAGCATCAGCATAGACTACTTAGTCTCAATTGATTGACAAGAGGCCAGTAATATGCCTGCTGAAGATACTTAAAAAAGATATACTATTAGCTCTAAATTCTCACCAGTCACATTATTAGGTACACTATTCAACTGCTCATTAACGCAAATATAAAATTAGCCAATCATGTGGCAGCAAGTCGATGCATTTATGCATGCAGATATGGTCATGGTGATCTGCTGAAGTTCAAATCAAGCATCATAATGGGGAAGAGATGTGACTTAAGTAATTTTGAACGTGGTCTGGTTGTTCGTGCCAGATGGGCTGGTTTGAGTATTTCAGAAAGTGCTGATCTACTGGGATTTTCATTTATAGAGAATGGTCCGAAAGAGAAAATATCAAATGAGTGGCAGTTCTCTGGAAAAAAAGGCCTTGTTGATGGCAGAGGTCAGAGGAGAATTGCCAGTTTGGTTTGAGCTGATAAGGCAACAGTAACTCAAATAACCACTCATTACAACCAAGATATGCAGAAGAGCATCTCGGAACACACAACACCTTAAACATTGAAGCAGATGGGCTACAGCAGCACAAGACCACACCAGGTGCCACTCCCGTCAGCTAAGAACAGGAAACTGATGCTACAAACTGCACGGGCCAACCAAACTTGAACAATAGCTGAAAAATTCCGAAGGTAGGGCCAGAATTTTGAGTAAACAACTGCCTATCAACGGTTCATGCTGGTGGTGTAATGGTTTAGTGGATATTTTCTTGCCACACTTTTGGCCCCTTAGTACCAATTGAGTATTGTTCAAATGCCACAGCCAGGGTTCAAAATTAGCCTAATTTACCAGCCAAATGCTGGTAAAATATTCAGGTGGCTGGTAGATTTGCTTCACTCACCAGCCAAAAAAACAATAGTAATCTATTTAGTGGCTGGTAAAGTATAAAGAGTCACTAGCCGCTTGGCTTGTGGATGAAAAAGTTAATTTTCAACACTGGCCTCAGCCTACTTGAGTATTATTGCTAACCATGTCCAACAAGATAACACGTCATGTCACAAAGCTCATAGGTATTCGCAAGGTGTATGTCACGGTTCCTCCTCTGGAAAGGGATAGAGACAGGCGCGAAGGGTTTGCAATAATCCAAGACGTTTATTTAAAGTACTCAAAACAAAACTGCCACGTGGGGCACAACAAACACTATCGTTACAAAGACACTGGACCACAGGAACACGCAACAGGAGACATTAATCGACACATGGAAACATGAGGGCTAAATACTAAATCAAACGAAGGCTAACACGACACACCTGGGAACACTAATCAATAAGAACAGGGATCTATTGGATAAAGGAAACCAAATCATGACGTAACTGAAAGACCAACATAATAAAGCAATACTCGAAACAAACACAAGGGGGAACCAAAACACAATACATTAGGGAGCAAACCAGAGACATGGAACACAGAGGGCAGCAACTAAACACAAAATATGCAGTCCATCTAGGGCTGGACATTACAGTGTACCTAATGAAGTGGCTGGTGAGTGTTTACCAAATCAGTTTTTATTAATGTAGAATTAAGTCACATGCATAGCTTTGTCAAATGGAAAACAACAGATTGTAGGCCAGTAGTCTACTCACCATGGAAAAATTTGAACATTGAGAACCATAACACATGTTACACTAAACAGGTCCAGATGGCTTTTCTGTATTATAAACAGGATGATAGCCATGCTATATGACACCTTATAACATGGGTATAAAAACACATTAAATTTGACTGCTCTAAACACGTTGGATACTGGTTTATAAAAGCAATAAAGCATGTTGGGGATTCATTTATATATTGCCAATATACTATGGTTAATCACTGTCTCCAGGCACTCCGCAATGCATCATGCCTTTGAATGGCTCTCAGCAGTGGTATACAGTACTGGTGCCTTATAGCTGTATATTATTTATCACTCACCTCAGCATCCAATCTACTGTCCCTCACATCTGACTCTTTTCCTGATTCTTCCTGGACATCCCCTCATTAAAGCAGATCAGAGTAATTAATGCCAGTATGGAGGATGTCAGCGGGCACTGTAATTTTCCTGTCCATTATTGTCATGCACTGCTGTAAAATGCAATGGCAACTAAATTCTAAAGGGATGAAAATTATGAACGAAAGAATAAATGTCAGAGCTGTCTGATCACTAGCATTTGATCCCCCAATTCAGAAGACAGGAAAATGCTAAGACGCTAGCTTAGTTTTGGGATGGATGTGACTTAAGCTGTAACCTCCCAGAAAGCCTGGCTAGCTAACTATAGAGTACAAGTACTGTTCTGTAATTTCTAGCTAACCGATATTAGTTGTATGTGACTAGCTTGTCAAACGTCAGATTAATCCAAGCTGTATTGTAAAAAAATAAATATTGAAATCAAAATTTACTAATAGTACAAGTCAAAATTCAAGTGAAATGCAAGTCCAATTGCTTAAGCACCAGTCGTTATCTTTAAAGTCAGCAAACAGTGGGTATTTACCATCCATGAACAAGGCGAAACAAGGTCTGTGTAATTTCTGCTCCAAACCATAGATTGTATAATTACTGGATGGAGCCTTGTGTGACGTCACCCATTGGTTTGTTAAGATCTGATTTCGGTCATCGAATAAAAAAAACATTTGGGTCATCGAATTTGCTGTTACGGGCGCAGACATCTTGGTTGCGGATGTGCCGATTTTAGATGAGAGGGAGGAGTAATCTAGCTAGCTAACAGATATTAATTGGGATGCTAACGAAAAACAGTATTCAAACATAATGTAAAACAAAATAAAACGTTACTTACCCGAAAAACTGAACTGCTAACTCTTTTGAATGTCTTGTCGTACAACCGAACGCCATAACCACGCCCTAAACGCCCCTTTGCTTTATCGCTGATTTTAAAACCAACGAGACCATAATTAAAAAAATTAACGTCATGATAAATAGCAGAAGGCATAAATCTAGCGATTGACACCATATACTCATTATGAAAATGTTTACTAAGGTAATAAATCAAGTATATATGTATCTCATTCTCATAGACTATGACAGAAACCGAGCTCTTTTGCAACCAGACGTTTCGCCCCCAGCTGGAATTCAGATAGAATGCAGGTTTAAGGCACGTTCTCATTTGCATCAATTTGCCAAACCGGATGCACACCCTGTGCTCCAAACTGTTTTTGACCAGACATGAGTAGCTACAACGGTAAAGTGTAAAACATGACATGGATTTCTCGTGAAATCGGTTTCTTCATGCCTGCAGTATACTTAACGCACCTGACCGTGGATTTCGAGCCAAGGGCGTGCACCACTCTTTTTTTTGTGGCGCGTGACAAAACGGAAACAGGAAGCATGAACGAGTTTGAGTGCAGAGTAAACGATTCATAACGATATTAATTGGGATGCTAATGAAAAACAGTATTCAAACATAATGTAAAACAAAATAAAACGTTACTTACCCGAAAAACTGAACTGTTAACTCCTTTGAGTGTCTTGTCGTACAACCGAACGATTCATAACAACACAGTCAAGATAATCTTAGCCACTGTTGACATTAACGTCAATGCTGCTGCCAGTTCTGCCATCGTTTACCTTTTTCTTCTTTTTCAAGTCTGTGAAAACATCAAAGTCGGTAGCCTCACGTCAGTTGCGACGCCTCTGTTCAGGAGAAGACTGCAACTTGTATCGCGAGCACCACGCATGAGTATAAATAGTTACGGCGCTTCCATGACGTCACTTTGGCGCGTGCCATCGGTAATCTGTAGTATACTGTGCGCTTAAGGCAGGTGGAATTAAGTCCATTCCAGAAAGTAGGCTCACATCAGTATTATCCGCATAATCATACTTATACTATCAATTATTGGGGGGGACAATATGTCCTTTGAATATTGGGGGGACTGTCCCCCTGTCCCCCCATACAATTACGCCTATGCAAAACAGATAACTGAGAGCACCCACCCCCCAGGTGCTCTCTTACGTAGACTTCTGCAACCGTAAAAATCTTAGGTTCATGCATATTAATATCAGAAGCCTACTTTCCAAATTGGATTTATTCACTGCCCTTGGACACTCAGCTAACCCTGATATCCTAGCCGTGTCTGAATCCTGGCTTAGGAAACCCACCAAAAAATTCAGAAGTATCAATCCCTAATTATAATATTTACCGTCAAGACAGGACCACTAAAGGAGGCGGAGTCATACTCTATTGTAGACAGGCACTACGGTGCTCTGTTATCTTATCTAGGTCCTTGCCGAAACAGTTTGAATTCTTACTTTTGAAAATTCACTTTTCTCGAAACAAGTCCCTCGTGGTAGCCACCTGTTACAGACCCCCCTCTGCACCCAGTTGTGCCCTAGATAACCTCTGTGAGTTGATTGCACCCCATTTATCTTCAGAGTTTTTACTGTTAGGTGACCTAAATTGGGATATGCTTAATGCTTCACAAAATTTACTGTCCAAACTCCATGCCTGCGTCCGCAATGGGTCTGCAGTTAAAATAATGCCTTTCTTGTCATTCTAAACAAACATGCCCCTTATAAAAAGTTCAGAACTAAGAGCAGATACAGTCCGTGGTTCACCCCAGAACTCACCGCCCTTAACCAGCATAAAAACATTCTGTGGCGTACCGCGTTAGCATCGAACAACCCCCACGACCGGCAACTTTTCAAGGAAACCAGGAACCGGTACACACAGGCGGTTAGGAATGCTAAGGTTAGCTTTTTAAAACAAATTTTCCACCTGCAGCACTAATTCCAAAACGTTCTGGGATACAGTAAAGTCTATGGAGAATAAGAACACCTCCGCACAGCTGCCCACAGCCCTAAGACTAGATAATACTGTCACCACCGATAAGTCCTCCATAGTTGAGAACTTCAATAAGCATTTTGCCATGGCAGGTCGTGCTTTCCATCTGGCAAATCCCACCGTAACTAATAGCTCTCCACCCTCTGCAGCCTCCACCCAAAGACACCCACGTTTCTCCTTTACCCATGTCCAGACAGCTGATGTTCTCAGGGAGCTGCAAAATCTTGACCCCTTCAAATCGGCTGGACTAGACAATCTGGACCCCTCTTTCCTAAAACTGTCCACGGTAATTATCGCTACTCCCATCACCAGCCTTTTCAACCTCTCCTTTGATTCGTCAGAGATCCCTAAAGACTCGAAAGCTGCTGCAGTAATCCCTCTATTCAAAGGGGGGGACAGTTTAGACCCAAATTGCTACAGACCAATCTCCATCCTGCCCTGCCTCTCTAAAATCTTTGAAACCCTTATTAATAAACAAATTATCCACCATTTCGAATCGCACCACAGCCTCACTGACATGCAATCTGGTTTCCGAGCCGGTCGTGGGTGCACCTCAGCCACACTCAAGGTCCTAAATGACATCATAACCGCTATCGACCATAGACACTACTGTGTAGCACTCTTCATTGACCTGGCCAAGGCTTTTGATTCTGTCAATCACATCATCCTCCTTGATAGATTAAAGAACCTGGGTTTTTCTACTGACTGCATGGCCTGGTTCACAAATTATTTCTCAGACAGATTTCAGTGTGTCAAATCAGAGGGCCTACTCTCCAGACCTCTGGCTGTCTCTATGGGGGTGCCTCAGGGTTCAATTCTCGGGCCAACTCTATTTTCTGTATACAGTACATCAATGATGTTGCTCTTGCAGCAGGTGACTCTATGATTCACCTGTATGCAGATGACACCATTCTTTATACATTTGGCCCGATGTTGGACTCTGTGTTAAAAAACCTTCAAGTAAGCTTTAATAACATACAACACTCCTTCCGTTGCCTCCAACTACTTTTAAATCCTAGTAAAACGAAATGTATGCTCTTCAAACGATCACACATTGCACCTGCCTGCCCACCAAATATCACCACACTTGACGGGTCCATGCTGGAATATGTAGACCACTACAAATAACTAGGTATCTGGTTAGAATCTTCACTCTCTTTCCAGACCCACATCAACCAGCTCCAATCAAAAATTAAGTCCAGAATTGGCTTCCTATTTCGTAATAAAGCCTCATTCAACTTTCCAGCCAAACTTGCCCTTGTTAAAATGACCATCCTTCCAATACTAGACTTTGGTGATGTAATTTACAGAACTCTCTACTTCGAAAATTAGATGTGTACCACAGCACCATCCGTTTTGTCACAAATGCTCCATATAACACCCACCACTGCAGTGTCTATACACTAATTGGCTGACCTTCACTACACACCTGGCGTCTAACACACTGGTATCATCTAATCTACAAGTGTCTTCTAGGCAAAACCCCACCTTACCTAAAATCATTCATCTCCAGAGCAACACCCTCTCAATCTGTGTTCAAGCAGGTTTATAACTCTGGTTGCCACTAAAGCCCGCACCTCTTTGGCCGTTTCTCCTTCCAGTACTCTGCTGCTAATGATTGCAATTTTTTACAAAAATCCTTGAATCCATTGTCCCGCTAACCACCTTCAAAGCACTACTAACAAATCTACTGTCAGACCACTACACATGTTAATCCCACCCAACCCTCTTCTGTCATTATGCACTTTGCACAATCTGACCAGCATAGCTGTCTGTATATTTTGCACACTCCACCTCCCACAGTCCCAGTCATTATGCCACTTACCATAGTGTTATTTACGCTCAGCCACTTTGTTCCTCTACAATTGTACCCATCTACCTAAGCCCCTACTCTTCATTTTTTTCTTCTTCTAACTATCTGTATTGTACAGCGCCAAGCGTCTGTTGCACTACTTGTACAAATACCTAATTGTCTGACCTGCACACTGTATTTTTTATTGTACATTCATTGTTTTATTCTCTGTTTTTACTATTTATTGTGCAATCCTTGTCTTGTAATTTTATGTGTAACTCTTGTTGTCTGTACCTCGACGCTTTTATCTTGGCCAGGTCGCCGTCTCAAATGAGAAAATGTTCTCAACGTGCCCACCTGGTTAAATAAAGGTTAAATAAAAAATAAAATACTAACTCTGTGTCAAATCAAGTACAAAAAACTTTTGTTTCTATATCGTATGTTTTATTTTTTAAACACAACTTAATGAATCCCACGCTTTGACAGTGCACGACTGCGGTGTCAAGTGAACAATTTAGAAAATATTTAGGGATTTGTGTCCCTTTTATTTACATCCATGGGTGTGCATTCTTGGGTCTGTAGTCATTTGCTGTTTTTTACTTAAGCAAAAAAACAGCTGATTCACAAAAAATTACATCAAATGTGACTTTGTAGGTAAATAAGTACAAAATACAATTCATAGAAGTGAACAAGTTGCATGTTATACATAGAAACCCAATATAAAATAATGCAAATATACAACAATAAAGTAAAAGCCAGAGATTCAGACATATTCATAGATTTAGAAAGTTATAGGAAGGCAAATGTTACATACATTTTACTGCTGAGTTCATTTCTAAAACCGATACACAATCTATATATATATTTATATCAATCAGAAATACACTGAAGATGGGTTTGTGAAAAAACAACTTTATTTTTTTTGTTTTTCTTAAATTTGGAAAAAACTTTACTAATAAAATGAAAAAATTGTAGTCATTTACTGCTCTCTGCACTTCCGTTTTTTCTTTGAGAATTCATTCTCTAGCTGCACAGCCAATCAGATTGGTCCCTGTCACCAGCCCTGTGGCCAACTGCCAGACGACCCTGAAACCGATTCAACAACTGCCAGACAACCTAAAAAAAGCCCAATGGAGCCCAACGCATGGAGACAGTGAGAGACACAACGGACAGACTAGAGTGACGGTTGGTCACCGTTTAACCAACTAGTACAGACGGCCAACCGTCGGCTTTGTGTATCAGGGCCTTTATGGAGGAAGGTCTGGTGTTGAGAAGGACAGGATAAGCCATTTCTCTCCTGGAAAAACATCAGGCACAGACTGATATTCTGCAAAAGGTACAGGAAATGGACTGCTGAGGACTGGGGTAAAGACATCTTCTCTGATGAATTCCCTCTCTGATGGTTTGGGCCATCCAGAAAACATATTGTCTGGAGAAGACAAGGTGAGCACTACCATCAGTCCTGTGTCATGCCAACAGTAAAGCATCCTGAGTCCGTTCATGTGTGGGGTTGCTTCTCAGCCAAGGGAGTGGGCTCACTCACAATTTAGCCTAAAAACACAGCCACGAATAAAGAATGGTACCAACACATCCTCCGAGAGCAACTTCTCCCAAACACCCATGAACAGTTTGGTGACAGTTTTGGTTAATCTACCCAGACCTTTAATCCCATTCAGAACTTCTGGTCAATCCTCAAGAGGCAGGTGGACAAACAAAACCCCACAAATTCTGACAGAACTCAGAGCATTGATCATGCAAGAATGTGCTGCCATCATTCAGGGTGTGGCCCAGAAGTTGATTGACAGCATGCCAGGGTGGATTACAGAGGTCTTGAAAAAGAAAGGTCAACACTGAAAATATTGACTCTGCATAAACTTAATGTAATTGTCAATAAAAGCCTTTGACACTTTTTGAACGCTTGTAATTATACTTCAGTGTACCATAGTGGGGGTCAGAGTTGGACTAGTAGTCAAAAGGTTGCTGTACCAAATGTCATTGTGTCCTTGAGCAAGGCACTTTACCCTAAGTTGCTCCAGGGAGAATGTCCCTGTAGTTACTGTAATTTGCTCTGGATAAGAGTGTCTGCTAAATGACTAAAATGTAACATCTTTCAAAAAGATATAAGAACACTGAAGCAGCAAACTTTAGAGACCAAAACATTTTGTATTCTCAAAACCTTTGACCACGACTGTACATATAGTAATATAAAGATGTATTTTTTTAAATAGAGCAGGATATACCCCTGATTTGGTCAAACAGGTGCAGTCTTAAAAGTCAAATTTCATTAGTATATTGTCATCCATATAGTCACAGCTTCAGCCATGGCAGAGAGAGATGAATGTCCTGATTAACTGATTTGTTCCATGAGCCACTTCTCCAGGATAATTATCATGACATCTTCATTCTCCAATCACCTGTCTCCATTCTGTTTTACTGTTCACACATTTGTTTTTCTTTCTTTAATCATTACATGTATTTCACATTCAGTCCATAGATTAAATACAAAATAAATACACAATCAGGTAAAACAAACACATTCCTCACTGTAAAAGTCCTTAATTAGTACACTGAATTGACATCAACTTCAAAGTTGAGGCAGGTTTCCTGATCTTAGGAAATGTACTGACTATAAAAGAAAAATATGTTATGCTATTGTCTGGTGGCTGCTGTTTCTGATAATATCTACAAGTAAAACAAATATACAATGATTGGTCTTAAGAAAAGGAGACAAAACTCAGCCCATATTTTTTCATAAAAGTGACACAATCAATGCATACAACTACTATTAGATCTTCAGCCACATCTGAGATATTTAACCTCTCAGACTGGTGAAAGATCCAGTAGGACAGTGTCTGTTTTTCCATTATTATAATTCAATAACTCATTATTCAATTAAATTAAAATGTGAAGAGTTTTTTCTTTATAGACATTATTTACATGCGCCAGAATGTAAGCTTTGCTATTAAATGATCTAACACAGAATGTTTTGAGTAGATTTACCTTGAGCCTGAAGGTTTCCCACAGTCACCACAGCTAAATCATTTTTGCCATTTGGTGAACAAATACATGTTCAGTCAAACTGCACTTGCGACAGAATGTTTTCCCACATTCTTGACAACTGAAAGGTTTCTCTCCTGTGTGAATACGTTTATGTTCGACTAAGCTCATTTTGCGACTGAAGGTTCCCCCACATTCTCCACAGCTGAATGGTTTCTCTCCAGTGTGAACACGCCTATGTTCATTTAAGTTAAACTTGCGCCTGAATATTTTCCCACATTCTCCACAATTGAAAGGTTTCTCTCCAGTGTGAATACGTTTATGTTCAATTAAACTCATCTTGCGACTGAAGTTTCCACCACATTCTCCACAGCTGAATGGTTTCTCTCCAGTGTGAGAACGTGCATGTTCAATTAAGCTATACTTGTGATTGAAGGTTTTCTCACATTCTCCACAGCTAAACGGTTTCTCTCCGGTGTGAATATACTTATGACTGATAAATCTATCCTTGCGACTGAAGGTTTTCCCACAGTCTCCACAGATGAATCGTTCTTTTCCGGTGTGCATATGTTTATGCACTTTTAAGCATTTCTTGCAACTGAAGGTTTTCTCACAGTCACCACAGCTGAATGGTTTCTCTCCTGTGTGAGTCAGTTTATGTGTAATGAAGCTCTTCTTGTACTTGAACGTTTTCCCACAGTCACCACAGCTGAATGGTTTCTCTCCTGTGTGAGTATCATTATGTTTGATTATGTCCCCCTTAAGTCCAAAGGTTTTCCCACAGTCACCACAGCTGAATGGTTTCTCTCCTGTGTGAATATCATTATGGTTGATTAAATTCCCCTTCAGCCCAAAGGTTTTCCCACAGTCACCAGAGCTAAATGTCTTTTCTCCATTGAATGTCTCCTTACAGGTGGTTGGGACCTGCTTGACAGTTGAGAAGTGACTGGGGGAATTGTTTTGAATATTTAAAAAGACACAAGGAGTGTCTAGACCCTTTACATGGATCACTGTACCAGCAGGTTTGAGATCCACTGGTTTAGAGTCACTCTCTCTGTTCTCCTTAGTCTGGGTTTGGGCTTCAGTCAAGGACCAAAGTGGGTTCTCCTGGTCACACATACTTTTCACACAGGGAGGAGTCAATATGAAGTCTTTGGTATCTAAAGGCCCATGAAGCTGCTCTTCCTCCTGACTGGTCCTGAGTTCCTCCTGTTCCTCTTTAATCTGTGTGGGCTCTGGGTCCTCCTGTCCCAGACTGGGGCTCCACTCCTGCTCACAGTGCTGCTGCTCAGGGGGAACCTCCTCTTCAGAGACAGAGAACTGCAGCGAGTCTGTAGGGAAGGAGAGAGGAGAAGTAGAGGTTAATTATAAAACCTGATTTAATGATTTGACTGTCAGGTCAGATGGGGGGGATGTTAGTGTAGATGACGGTAACATGGCTGGATTGTAGAGGATGAGTGTTTGTTGGGTCCCCACCCATGTTGGTGTCGAGGACAAGGAGAACATTGATCTATTGGTTAAGAATGGTGGGAGAAAGAGGAATTAGCTGAGAAAAGCAGGCAGTTAAAGTGTTGATCTGGGAATCATTACTGGAGTGCAAGTTAAAGAGGAACAAATGACAAAATTCTATAATTGTCCACGTTCCTAAATAGTTTGAAGTAATCATTTGACAGTCACCCTCATCAGTCAACCTTCTTACTCAGGGAGAACACGATAGAGCTAGCGCTACGTCAATAAATTATATATCTGTGCAGATTAATGGATTTGATTCAACTTTGTGAAATAACTATAATTTGCACAAAAAACTTATCCAAAATCTGGAAGCCCAATTTGCTTTTGGTACATAAAATATATATTTTTTATTGTAAATGTCAGTTGTGTAGTTTCAAAACATACCTTTTCTGTGGTTTCAAACATACCCTTTTCTATGCCTGTGAAAGAAAAACCAGATCACGTGCTTCTTACCAGCCCAGTCTTCTTCTAATTTTATACTTCTAGAGTTTCTAAACACAACATACTATCGGTCTATCAATTATATATTCCTAATCTGATATCCTCCCTGACTGAGAATATATTACTAACAGGACAAAGAGTGAATTTAGAAAGTTTTTTACAGCTTAAACAGTCTAAGCACCCTCTTTGCAGGAAGTAGGGCCCGAGATGCCTCGTCAGCAGAGGTAAGAAAAATATACGGTTTATACCATGCAACTCACTTATTGTACAAAATTTATATTTTATGTATCAAAAGCAGTTGTGGTTAACGATTCTGGGATTTCTTTGGTGAAAGAACTTTCATTTTTCATGCAAATTATCATTATTTCAAAGTTGTATCTCCTTGCTAGCCTTCTTGAAATTATATCTGACTCTGTTCCAGCCAAATCGGGTATTTTCCTTTAGTCTAACGTCATTTCCTGTTTTGAACGACTCAAGCCTTGATGAAAGTAACTAACAACTACGCTTTAAACAGGTTAGCCTTTCATGAAAACGTTTTTGGGGCAAATGGCTTGCTAACTAACTAGATTAATGTTTAAACCAAAAAGTTGTGTGTTTTGTGTCTTACTCAAATTAGCATTGTCTCGCTACGTTTAATAGATAAACAGCTCCAGGCTTTAGTACATGTACTAGTAGTACAGACCATCACGTCACTACCCGGCTTATTCGAAACAGGATCCATTTCTCCTTGTCAAAGTACTGTAGTCTGTTACCTAGACAGACAGTCTATCAGCTGAAAAAGATATTAACATTTTGTTTGATACATGAATTGCATTTTCTTGTCACTTTTATAATCTGTCTGGTTATGCATTCATTCACTTCTAAAGCTAATCAATCTTGTCACTGCTAGAAGGGATACAGCTTATGTCTTAGTGATATCGTACTTCTGAGTCAGACTACTGTATTGTAGCGTGTGTTTTCCTTCTCACTGGGTCAGCCAAAGCGCCTTGTTGTAGTACTATGTTCTAGGTAACAACTAACGTGCCAATGCTAATTTCTGTATGACTGAAGCACGTTGCATTATTATATTTTACACTGAAACTTAGACATACAGCCTTAGTAAAATAGTACTTCTGAATTTTCTAACATGATCCTGTAGACTTGGAATGGTTTTAATATTAATATTCTCATAGAAGTGTTTCTCATTCTCATAGACTATTACAGAAACCGAGATTTTTTGCAACCAGACGTATCGCCTCCAGCTGGAATTCAGATAGAATGCAGGTTTAAGGCACTTCCTCATTTGCGTCACTTTGTCAAACCGGATGCTCACCCTGTGCTCTCAAATGACCTGAAAACAAAGACTGTTCAACATTATGGTTTAGAGGATGGCTACAAAAAGCTATCGCAGATATTTAAGCTGTCAGTGTCCACTGTGAGGAACATAATGAGGAAATGGAAGACCACAGGCACAGTTTTTGTTAAGGCCAGAGGTGGCAGGCCAAGTAAAATATTGGAGAGGAAAAGGCGACGGATGGTGAGAACGGTCAAAATCAGCTCACAGACCACCTCCAAAGACCTACAACATCATCTTGCTGCAGATGGTGTCACTGTGCATTGTTCAACAATTCAGCGCACTTTGCGCAAGGAGAAGCTGTACAGGAGAGTGATGCGGCAGAAGCCTTTCAGTCCCTTGAGGTATGCAAATGCACATTTAGACATGTCAGCTACATTTTAGAAGGTGCTGTGGACTGATGAAACAAAGATGGAGTTATTTGGTCATAACAAGGGGCGTAATGCATGGCGACAAAAGAACACAGCATTCCAAGACAAACACTTGCTACCCACAGTAAAATTTGGTGGAGGTTCCATCATGCTGTGGGGCTGTGTGGCCAGTGCCGGTACTGGGAATCTTGTTAAAGTTGAGGGCCGCATGGATTCCACTCAATATCAGCAGATACTTGAGAATAATGTAGAGGTATCAGTCACAAAGTTATGCCAGGCCTGGATATTTCAACAAGACAATGACCCAAACCACTGCTCAAAATCTACTCTGGCATTTATGCAGAGGAACAAGTACAATGTTCTGAAATGACCATCCCGGTCCACAGACCTGAATATCATTGAAAATCTGTGTTGTGATTTGAAAAAGACTGTCCATGCTTGGCAGCCATCAAATCTTACTGAACTGGAAATGTTTTGCAAGAAGGAATGGTCCAAAATACCTTCATCTAGAATCCAGACACTCTTACAGGCTATAGGAAGCGTCTAGAGGCTGTTATTTCTGCTAAAGGAGGCTCAACTATATTGATGATATTTATGTTGGGGTGCCCAAATTTATGCACCTGTCTAATTTTAATTTGATGCATATTTCACATTTTCTGTTCCTCTAATAAACCTAATTTCACTACTGAAATATTACTGTGTCCTCTATTTATTTGATAGATCAAAATGAAGTTGCTGATCCAAACACCCAATTATTTATAAATGAAAATCATGGAAATTGTCAGGGGTGCCTAAACCAGAGTCGGCTGCAGAGCAGATCTACTGGAGGGGCATTGGGTCATTAGCGGGGGGGCACTGCCATTTCAGAAATATTTTAATGCAGTGGCAACATAGTCCAATACCAGAGTATGTGAGCCAAAATGAGCATTTGAAAATCCTCGCTCACTGAGCAATTGTTGCGCTCCGCTCCACCACTACACACCTTTTTCAACCGC
>JACXGM010006831.1:0-31935 GCA_016801145.1 Umbra pygmaea | reverse complement strand
CATATTTACCTTCTATATCGTAAATGGGCCTCTAAAATTGCTCATTGTAGGGAGTGAACATGTTGCCTAATAAGTCTCTGAGTAGTGTTTACCTTTTCTCTTCAGTCTCCCGAGTCCTGACATAGCTAACCTTTCGTAGTTCATCCATCGCCGACGACAGGTTAAACTTACTCGATGGCAAAAATTGTAACTGTAACTATTGCTGCAATCTAATGTACTGCATTGTTAGGCTATTATTAACACCAGACATTGATAAACCCTTCCCATGTTGTAGCCTAAAAAACACATTCATTTCACATACAGCTCCCTCACTTTTCTGGTTCACGGGGGAACTTGTAATTTTCTTCCCTGCTTCCCGGTCTTTCATTGCAGCCAAACGCGCCACAGTTGTGCATTTGTTTTCAGTGATTTCTGTAATTTTATAAATAATGTATTACATTTTTTTCCACTATTCGCTACACTATGTCAATGGGAATCAGCTGAATGTTGGGCTCCAACATGGAGTCCACAAAATACGTGACACCTCGAAACCAATCGCATAACGGGATAGCTCAGAACACTCGATTCCCTAGTTGGCCATACTCTCTCTATTATATGGCTGTTTTAAAAGTTCCAACGTCGCCCCCTGGCAACCGTTTCGTTCCATAAGCCATAAAGTATTAAAGAAAAGAGAAGCTATCATTAAAATACTTGCATTACATTGGCTTAAAAATATATTATTTTCATGTAATTATAAATTCCACTAATAATAAATAGATCCCTAAATTCAATGTGCCTGCAAGACAATTGTAAATAGCTAATCCCCTTTACTAATTGTTCTGAGTTACAAAGCCAAATAATGCGTGTTTGCTGTGGTGCACTACGGTACGAAAAATACATGGAATTAGCTGCTTTAACTAACTTTAGTTAGACAAAACAACTAACATTGTCCTAACTTGAGAAAGATAACAGAAAATATATTCACAATTTAGCATGAGGAAGGGCAGTGAAGCGTCAGTCTTAACAAGCATTAATGTTCAATACTGTAGTGATGGAAAACAATGTTTTGGGATGGATCGCACAGCTGAAAGTGACTGATTAAGATTTGTTTGTAACGTAGTTAGTACCGTTTTAACAAACAACACGTTGGCTATTTCCAGGCATTTGATTGATGATCCATGTAGTTCGCTGCTAACGTAAATAATGTGCCCTGTATCTTCGATTGAACAAAACGGTCTTTCTCCAAAGAAATTACAGCTAAATCTTAATTCCATTAAAGAGTCAGAAAAACAATACATTTTAAATAATTTATATAAATCAGCATCTTGCACCCTGGCTGTGCCTGCTGGCTACTAGGCGTAGCTCATTGAGAGCTTACGCTGGGCTGGTGAAACAGGTATAAATATAAAGTCAGACATAAAGGGTATTTTAGGTCGGAGGTACAGTTAGGACCTATATCCAGCTGGTGCAACCGGCCCCTGAGCACTACTGTTTACCCTCCCCACGCCTCGCAGTCGCACCATGCGTGTTTAGAAGCGCAACATTGAAAAGGGTCTGAACTGAAACAGTGTTGCGCAGCGTAGCGTTCCTGACGTTATGTATTCATAACAAAAATAAACACCGGTATTCGGTGTGAACCGGTATACCGCCCAGCACTATTCTGCTGTGACATTGAGATGGTAGAATCAGAATGTGGATAAAAACATGAAAGCATGGATCCATCCTGCCTTGTATCAATGGTTCAGACTGGTGGTGGTGTAAGGGTGTGAGGGATATTTTCTTGGCACACTTTGGGCCTATTTGTACCAATTGAGCATTGTTTAAATAACATAGTCACCTGAGAATTGTTGCTGACCATGTCCATCCCTTTACGACCACAGTGTACCAATGTTCTAATGGCTGCTTCCAGCAGGATAACGCGCCATGTCATAAAGGTCCTATCATCTCAAACTGTTTTCACGAACATTGCAATGAGTTCACTGTACCCAAATGTCCTCCACATTCACCAGATCTCAATCCAAGCCAGCACCTTTTGGACGTGGTGGAATGGGAGACTTGCATCATGGATGTGCAGCCAACAAATCTGCAGCAACTGCGTGATGCAATGTCAATATTGACCAAAATCTCTGACTAATGTTTCCAGCACCTTGTTGAAGCTATGCCACGAGGAATTAAAGAAGTTCTGAAGGCAAAAGTGGGTCCAACCCAGTACAAGCAAGCTATAAAGTGGCTGGTGAGTGTATAAAGATGCAATAAGATCATGCTACATATGGATATACACTGTCTGAGTGTCTTGTGGATGACGTTGAGATGGTGAAAGGGTCAAAAACCTTTCAGTAAATTTCAGGAAATCTTCCATAGAAAGTTAAGCCTGGAAATCTGGGGAATTAAATAAAAAAAGTTAACTTATAACAATTATTTTTTTTGTGGGATAAACAAGGCAATTCTAGTTTCTTGTGGCATATGTTAGTTAATCTATCCCCAATTCAATAAAATTGCAACCCTCTGCATGCACAGTGTACTCTTCCATCACATGTACAGCAAATTTCTTGTTGGCAGCTCCGCAACTCCTTGGACCTGTGGGATGGAGAGGGGCGCGCACATGATTCAGCCAACCACGTCGCCAGACGCCAATTATTTTCGCAATGTTCATCTAACACGGAAGCCTTTAGTCAGATTATGCCCGTCATGATTATGTTCAGAGACTATACTTCAGCAATTGAATTTACAAGCGCCCGTTCTGGACCAAAGGAGTCACTGGAGATCAATGTGGCTGGATAGATAATCTGACTTATCTAAAGGGGTGCTCAAAAGTGTGTGTATGGAGAATTGGTAATAGATGTACCAGACAAAACAATATGTTATAATTTCTCATGGGATTCATATTCAACTGTAGGTCATAACAGAATGGCACAAACATAAGATAAAACATGGCAACAAAGAAAATAATGAAATGACCCCTATTCAAAAGTCGGCATACCCTCTGTTCTCAATACGGTGTATTGCCCCCTTTAACATCAATGACAGCATACAGTCATTTGTAATAGTTGTCTGAGGCCCTGAATTCTTGCAGGTGGTATAGCTGCCCATTAACATTGGCAAAATCATGCAAAGTTTGGACATCTTGCAAGAACCGCACATTTGAAATCTCCCCAGAGTGGCTTGATTATATTAACCACTGGAGGGTCACTTTGGCCTTGTGCTTAGGGTCATTGTCATGCTGAAAAGTCCAAGAATGTCTTATGCTCAACTTTCGTGCAGAAGAATGCAAAATGTCTGCCAGTATTGTCCAATAACATGCTGCATTCAACTTGCCATGAATTTTCACAAGGTTCCCCGTGCCTTTAGAGCTCACACATAAAGTTGTAAGAAGACACAAACGTCTTCTTTGATATAAAATAAGCCTGACCTTAGGAAAAATATGTTTTTCGATTTTACAGGCGAGACAAAATTTGGATTTGATCCGATACAAAGTAATACAGGGCCAGTATCACCAATATTGACATCGATACTTTTTATTATTAAAAGCGGCTTATGTACTTTCACGTAGGGGAGAGTAGTGTATCATCATTTATGAGGTATTTATAATTATTTTATTTTTTATCTTACTTCAAGAATTATTTACTATGAACTTTCTACCATGTTTGTCTTATTTTCCGACATATTAAGAAGTCAAATGATCTCAGTGCACTGGAAGATAATTTTGCTTACTTTAAGCATACTCAATCTTAATCTAGGTACTTATTGTCTTATTTTTGCTTTACCCAAGCCCTTACCTTAACCACTCTGAATGAAACCTTGCTCTTAAGCCCATTTAAAATATATTCAGAATACCATTTGCTGGAATGCTACGTCATGATGCTTCCAATTGAAACACATTAGTTTGGAAATGTGCTGAGAGACACAAAAAGGATATGTGCTGAGAGACATGAAAAAAACTTGAAAATCGTGTCCGTGTACACGAATCAACAGATTAAAATTTTGTGACTTTATCACAAAATGCTGTGAGACTGCGTCGGTTAGTAACCTCATGCCTAACCTTAACCGTGAATGTTGTAATATAATTCATTCGAACGCTATGGATTGTGTTCCGGGGCATTCCAGTTTGCAAAAATGGGAACCCCCACCAGCAAGAGAGCGCCCATTAGTGGCTGCAGTTGGATGATATTGAAAGTGATGCAAATGACGAAGTGCCTTAAACTTGCATTCTATCTGAATTCCAGCTGAGGGTGATACGCCGGGTTGCAAAAAAGCTCGGTTTTTGTAATAGTCTATGACAGGGGTGTCCAAACCCTTCCATTGGGGCCTAGTGTATGTAGGTTTTCGCTTTCACCTTGTACAAGGCTGATGGAGTAGCTCACTAATTGGTTAGGATCTCCCCTCACCTGGCAGTCTAGGTCCTAATTATTGCTCTAATTGAAGGGAAAGACCAAAAACCAGCATACACTAGGCCCTCCATGGAAGGGTTTGGACACCCCTGGTCTATGAGAATGAGAAACACTTCTCACTTGATTTCTTACCTCAGTAAACATTTTCATAATGAATATATGGTCTCAATCGCTAGATTTATGTCCTCTGCAATATAAAATGATGTTCATTTTTTTAATTTTGGTCTTGTTGATTTTAAGATCAGCGATAAAGCAAAGGGGCGTTTAGGGTGTGGCTATGGCATTCAGTTGGCAGTTCAACGGAGTTGGCAGTTCACTTTTTCTGGTTAGTAATGTTACATTTTGTTTTACATTATGGTTAAATACTGTTTTTCCTTAGCATCCTAATTAATATCAGTTAGCAAGCTAGATTACTCCTCCCTCTCGTCTAAAATCATCACATCCGCAACCAAGATGTCTGCGCCCGTAAAGGCAAATTTGATGACCCAAATCAGATCTTCACAAACCAATGGGTGACGTCACACGTTACATCCAGTGATATATACTTCAAAGCGTCAACTGCTTTCTCACCAGACTGACCGGGAGTGAAGTTTCAAGTTTGGCTAGCTAATAATTATGCTTGAGCGTGTGCAACGTTACGACAAGCTTCATGTGAACTTTCAGCTAGAGACATTAGATAAGTATTTACATGAGTGTTTTTTTCATTCTGTATTACCACAGACATGGATAACATTAGCTATTTACCTTTATAAGGCATGCATAATATGCAGGGCAGCTTCATCGTTCATCATTATTGTACAGGGCCGTTTCTAGCAAGGGGGCTAACACATTTGCCTGGCAACACTATATTATACCGGCAACTAGGGCTGGGGCCAGGGTGGGAAATTAACACCCGCCACCTGCCAATGGCGGGTAGATTTTCACATTGGTGGGTAACATTTCCCTATCTACCAGCCACTCTGGCGGGTGAATTGTACAACATATAATACGTTTTTTTTTATCTGCCACTTTAAACATTACTTGTTTTGGTTTGGAGATAAATGCGTTTGACAAAAATGCGGAACCTTACTCATTAACAAAGAAAGATGCACTTCTGTCAAGGTGCATATTTGATTGGTTTTCACTGAGCTAGTCTGTGAGAACCCCAGCCTTTAGGTGCGGTACCATAAACATAGTGCGGTACAGAAGAAAAACAAATCAATTTAGTTCCCAGTATTAAGCCCGAGTAAACTAGATTAAGTCAATATAGAAAATGTCAAAGACAAAACGTGTATAATTACAGATATGGGGAAGTTGATGTGATTAAGATACGATTTTATGTTATCGAAAAAAGAAAATCACACACATACAGCACGGAATTCTAAACGCTCATTGGATGATTCAGCTGTCACTCAAATCACTTGTTTAGTCTGCGATAATGATTGGATTCTGATTAACGCCGCTCTCATTTTCCCAGAGACATTTACATGCGCAATGTCCAACTGTAACTTTGTTTATTAACAGCGGATTCTAATTCAAGTATCTTAAATGTCCATAATAATGGTTTCTTATTATATTTAATGTTGTAAGATGTTTCGTTTCATTATTGAAGAAGCACTTGAAACTTTGATGGGTGATTATTGGGGGTCAGATGGCTCAGTGGTTAGGGAGTCGGACTAGTAGTCAGAAGGTTGCTGGTTAGATTCCCTGCTGTGCCAAATGTTGTTGTTGTCTTTGGGCAAGGCACTTCACCCTAAATTGCTCCAGGAAGAATGCCCCTGTGCTTAATGTACTGTAAATCACTCTGGATAAGACTGTCTGCTAAATGACTAAAATGTAAATCATTTAACCAATGCTTCAATATTTTTATTAGTAATCCCAGATGTTTTCCAAACAGATTATTAGACAATCAATTTACAAATGTGTAAATATTGTGGCGTTCTTCAGGTGTTACAACAGCAAAGTTTTACACCTCTCAAAGTTGATACTGCCTACTGTTGCATGAGTGATTTAAAAGTAGCTGACTAAAATATGGTAATAGGACATACAATTAGCAAACTGATTAATAATTTTTAGATGATTGACAAATTGTGCTAATCTCAGACTTGTCTTAACTAAATGTCCCTTTAGTAATTGACCTATATTAATAACACATGTATTCATAGTGAATTGAATGTGTTGAAGCAATATAGAATATGCTAGTGTGTTTTCTTTTATGTATTTGAATGTGGGAAAAAGTGGCTGGTAAAAAATCAAAGTGGCTGGTAAAATTTTGGCATCCACCAGCCGCAGTGTTTTTTTTAATTAAAAAGGTAATTTCTCACCCTGGCTGGGGCGGTATGGATATTTTCTTACCGCGGTTGAAAAGCACAGAAATCCAGCGGTAGTGCGGTATACCACTTTAAAGCCCCCGTGCACACGCGCACACACAAAGAGACTTTGTCGCACACACTAGAGGCTCAGGAAATTGAACATAGTAAGGGAAACATTTATAAATAAATAAATGCTAAATTAAATATAGACTAGGCTATGGTTTACATCCCAGTTTTCATATTTTTTGCTAGAAAAAAACCGCATGTCAGGTTTAAGGCAGGCCCTGAAAGACGTAGCGACGTTACCTGCAGCACTGAACACACGTTCTGAGGGAATGCTTTTAGCGCAAATGGTCAAATATTTTTAGCTCCCTTTGAAGGCAGAGGGAATTGCCTGTTGCGTTCTGCTCTTCTACTTCCGTCATATTACACTGGAGTCTTCGTTTTATGTTTCTCTATTAAGTACTCCAGCTTTTAAATGCCACCATTCAAACTCTGTTATGAGGACATATCAACACAACACTCTTTTTTAATTGTATAGGATGTCGTTTTCAGCTCCGTAATCTGATCAAACAGTAAGAAGCTGTTGGAACCCAGCACTACTTGGGCAGAAAACAACCAGATCATCTGCATACATAAGATGATTTACACACTTTTCTCCAATCATACACCCCGTTTTACCCATACTCATTCAACAGTTAAATGTTGTTGTATGTGGCGTTACGCCAAAGTCTAGTTACAAAGCTATGTGTCTTCTGTCACTTGTTTACCACTTCTACCAGTTTCTATGGCCACTTGGCCAGTGCGAATACAAATAGCAAAACTGGTTTGAGGAGAGTAGTTAGTAGAACTATTTAGAATTGGACTGTTCATATAACTATGTTCCTGTAACTTGGTCGGAAAACGGCTTATTATTATACCAGCAATGACTGCTATTATTTAGAAAAACAAAAATCTGAGTTTGCGTTGCTGGCATAGTAGTGTTGCCAGGCGAACGGTTCTTGCGTATAGCTATGGCCGGTTCTGAGCATGTGCAATTAAAAACTGGGGTCCTGCTTTTGGGGCTCTCTCATGCGCCTGTATTTTCTGCTTAAGTAAAATGTGTAGCCCCAACTTTTTGCTCCATCTTTTGATTTCAACAACGTGCACATGTGCAGGCCACGTGCACACGTGCAGTGATAATGGTAAGGAGCTCAGACCCGTGGTTGGCGTCACGTGACCGCGGTATTGCAGTAATGCGGTAACCGCCCCAGCCCTACCGGAAACACACACTCTGATTTTACTTTTCTATATAATAGCGCTCATATTTAATTACAATACCCATTGTTAATTTATTGCATAGAAAGTTAGTGGGTTTATGTTCAGGTGTTGCTAATATTAGTCTATTGTAAGATAAAACAGACTCTAGTGAATGTTTTTAAAATGTAATCATGTTTTTACATGAGACACCCACAATGTATTCAATCAAATTCTGTTACATATTTGTTACTGTTGTTAATTAAACATTGTAATTGAAAACATGTTAAATATGTTTTATTTGCTTATTGTTTCTCTACACACAACAGAATTGCATTTGTTACTATTCATTAGCTTCGTAATGAATTCACAATGATTAATGCAACAAATTAAAACAAGCGCTATTATTCTGAAAGGACAATTCTGAGTTTGTGTTCCTGGCATAATATAGTGTTTCCAGAATAATATAGTGTTGCCAGGGAAACATGTTATCCCCCTGCTAGAAATAACCCTGTTATTGTAATGTGAACATATCACCCATCCTTTTCCCCCACCTCTGTCTCAACCATGAGCTGTGGAGTCAGATCATGTCAGGAAATTTTACACTGGCAGCCAAGAGTAAACTAACAATTGAGAAAGTGCAGATATGTCACAGGGCTATGAAGTAGTTTTTAGAATATCCATCCCTTCCAACTGTGGACTCGCCTGATTCATCTGATAAGATTTTAATAGCATTGCTTTCTAGAAAACGCCTGGTGTGCCTTCGACTAGGCCTGTCACAATAACAAATTTTGCTGGACGATAAATTGTCACAGAAATTATTGCGATAAACGATAATATTGTTGTTCCGAGACCATTTTCATCTAATATAATGATAATGGCATAATAATGCAGGTAGACCTCTTCAAAGATAAATATATTTTAGAAATAAAAGTTTATTAAACACTGGAACTGGAGAACATTTGACATATCCACAATAAATGAACAATACAACCAAAAACAATAAATAAAATGGACTCAGTCTCTTTTAACAAAAAATGCACTGGAATAAAAACCAAACAATTAAAAACAATAAATAAAAAGAGACGAGGAAAACAAACAAGCATGCTAATTATTGTGGCCATAAAAATTATTGAGCTAATTTTTATTTATCATGCGATTAATTGATTTACTGCATATTGCGACAGGCCTACCCTTGACCGAATCTGTCCTCTACCACTTGTATATGCATTTAAATTGACTGCATGTCATGTGTCTGTACTGATTTTAGGGTTTCTTGTTAATTTATTTTTTATTTTTTATTTTTTCTCATATTTTTGTGTACAGCACTTTGGATCCACTTGTGGTGCTGAAAGTGCTATATAAATAAAGCTGAGTTGAGTATATTTTGTCTTCTGTTGCATTTCAGTACATACTGGCCATTTAAGTAAATTAAGCTACCAGAAATAGTGACCTATACCACATTGAAATAAATTTGGCCCTGAAACAGGCTCTCTGAACTCCTTGAACATGTCTGTATAAAATTAAAATAAGAATTCTATTAGAATCAAAGTAATTTAAAATTAAATCAGGAACAGAGGTGAATTGAGATCGAGATTTTATAACATTTTATCATGCACTTGAACTTGCCTCCTCTTCGCTGAACCGCCCAAGGGAGCATGTGTTCCGGCGCAAACATTCCCTGGTGCTATTTTGCAGTTTCAGAAAACAACTCTGCCATAGAAAAGCCTACTCTAAAGTCAATGGCGCATTATTCAGATGCTATTTTAAGGGTGCATGCTTGGCCATAATGTAGTGCACAACGCGCATACACTTTGCTTCTCTCATCTACACAGACAGAGCAGTTCCTATTTTGGGAGGAAAATATAATATTTATAATATATATTTATAATATATATATAATTTTTTTTTAAAAGGAAAAATATTACCACACAAGGGAAATCATTATGGTGTCCACGCAGTGTAACTGAACGAACATTCAGCATACTGAACATGTGCTTCAGGTGTTTGGAGAGGTGGAGGCACTTTACAGTACAGTCCTCAAAGAGTTGTAGCATTCTTTGTGGATTGTTGTGTTTTACATAACATTTCCATGAAGCATGGATTTGTTGATGGCATAAATGAGGGAATATTAGAGGACTTGAGGAGATGTGATGTTGAACTTGTGCCAATGCCACTTCACACAAAACAAATTGATTTTTTTGGCACCTATAGCACATTGCACATCACCACAAGCCTGTAAACATAGAGGCTTCAATGAATAAAGAAAATAAATACATACGGCCATTTACAGTACAGTAGGCTACCAAAAAATAGCGACATAACACATTGAACTAAATTTGTCCCTGATACAGGCTGTATCTGAACTCCTTGAACATTTCTGTACAAAAATATTTTTTATTAAATTACAATCGAAGTCATTTAAAATTAAATCGGGAACAGGGGTGAATCGAGATCGCCAGAGTAAAAGGACTGTAGCAGTCAAGAAACAGGAGAATGATCCAGAATAGAGGTAAGGAAAATTAGCAGGAAAGACTGGTCAATACTATAATAATCAAAGGTATGTAACCACTCTTGTAGCTCATTATCCAGTTTATGAATTTATATTTGAAACATTGGTTTATTAACTAACATAATATAATAATCTGCCATGTTAATGGTGCATGAAGTAGGCTATGTTACTTTTTCACTCTTTATACTAAACAAACAGAGACACAAAATGCAAAAAGTTAATTGACTTCCTAAGTTAGTGTTCAAGTAAGTACATGAATGATGAAGAAAAGTATTGAAGGCACTGTTCAGATCTAAATAATAACAGTACAATTATTATGAATATACATTTTTTTTATGGGAGCCAGGATTACTTGCAACAGCCTTGATTAAAATGACTGAGAATGCCATGTTTACTTCTTTGCAATTAGGAAATACAAATGCATTGCTAAAACAACAACACTTAGGAATCAGGAAATGAATAAAATAGTCCATATGAATACATGGTAGGCCACATTTTAGTTATTTAGCAGATGCGCTTATTCAGAGCGTCTTACAGTGAATACAGGGCCATCCTCCTGGCTGGAGCAATGTAGGGTAAAGTGCCTTGCTCAAGGACATAATGACATTTGGCACAGTCGAGGTCAGAAATCATCTACAAGTCTGATTCCCTAACCATTGAGCAATCTGACCCAGTCACTTTTCTGTCAATTGTCTATATAAGCCTACTCGTAAGTTATTGGCAGATCAATTGAACACAGCCTGACTGAATTATAATGAAAATGTGTTAAATCAGTGCTTTGTTAAAAGAATAGTGTGTTAGAGGAGACTGAACTAGGTGTAAGTTCTGAATGTGTGTGATTATAAAAATGGTTTTGTGGCAACATTGGGAAGTGGAAATACTGGACAATTTAAAAGAGTGTGTGTGTCTGTGTGTGTGTTTGCGTGCGTATGGGGGGGAATAGGGTGCCTTTTTTTACTTGAGCACCTACCCCCCAAAATCTCTGTGCATGGACTGGCATCCTGTAATAATTTCCAGCAGGTTGTCTAGAGACACTCCAGAGGGTTTCCAGCTTCAAATTATCCCATGAATTAAACTACAGGCCTAGAAGGTGCAAGAAGGTGCTAAGCAGGACCAACTGATTACAGGGATACAAATCCTAAGAGGGAGAATCCCAAAGAGCAAAGTTCCATTTTGTTTGCTTCAGTGAACTGTTGGAATCAACAAATGATGATGTGTGACTTATTAAAAAGCAAAATGGCAGCAGCATTTTTCTTGTTCTGTTGACTGCGTTTGACAGATGATCACCTAAAAGCATAGACCCCTTTTCAAATAGAGGACTGTGCCATGCAATACCGCACATATCATGGTTTGGATCGCTTTCCCGTCTATCCCCAGCATGCTGGATTGCAGATCAAACCGCTCTATATTGGAGGAAAAAAATACCTACAGTAGTACTCCGGGACAAAGCAGGCGGAATGTGTGAATTTATGCATTTCTTGAGGATTCTAAATAAAATGCCCCTAATATGCACTTAAACCATCATTACATAAAAATAGTAATGTGTATAAGGATTTTAATAACTTCTTATTTTCCCATTTCAAAAAAACTTCCAGTACAGATATCACAGTCCATCTTTAAAAATGATCATACATTTTAGATGGATCTTTGGTATGTAACAAAAATATTCTATATTAATTGTTTTTCTCTACTTTTTTAAATATCAAGAAATAGTTATTACAGCATTTTAAGCGCACATCTGAAAGAGGAAGTAGCCTTCTCACCAGCCAAATTCTAAACCCCTATTAAACTGAAATACTTCAGGAAAAGGAAATAATGACATTGAGGTCTTAATATTAGCTAGATTAAGGGGAAGGGGGCTTTTCCAATGATGTGTCCAGAAATCTGCATTTCCTTTAAAAAAGCTGAACTACCGATAAACAATAAGGTGGATTGAAAGGGTGGAAGAAAAAGGTCTTTAGTCAGATGATATAAAACTTAATGTGAAATAAAAAAATTTACTAAAATGTGTACCATTATAGCTAAAACCTAAGATGTCTGAAACAACGGCCTCAGAGTCCCAAAAAGATCACATTTATCAGAGCCTGTGAAACGAAAAGTTGACAGCTTCTACTTTTATAGTAAGAAAGATAGGATGTGCAGGCTCACTTTTGGCTTCAACTGTCTTTTAGTAAATTGGTTATTTATTCAAAAACAAGGTCTCCAGACAAAAAAAACGCCCTTGGCATCAAAAGTCAATGCTCTCTACAATTACCCAAAGTGCCTTCTCACTTCCCAGGGCCGAAACAACACAGTGTGGGGTAGTAATAACAAGTACAAGCAGATGGGCTGTCAAACCTTTTAGGATAGTCCCCCACATCAAACAGGAAATAATGAGTCAAGTTGTACTCTTATCATTCTCACAAAAACATCATAAAATGATGAAAATCTGAGGGCCGTGGAGAACGAGAAACAACAAGGGGAAACAAATGAGACAGTGAGAGTAGAACATGGTGGTGATAAGGGTGGGGAACCCAGGATTAAAGAAATCTAGAGGAAGGAATGTGAAAGCAAAACAGGAGAAGAACTGGAGAAGGGAAACGTAAAGAAAAAAATACTACAACTAATTAAAAGACAGAAGACATGAAAGCCTGGGGATAAACTTTAAATACTGAAGCCCACCAATGTGGCTGAATAAGCCTAAAATGTTCTCACTGTTCAGAAAAGACATTCTGCTCAACATCTTTAAAAAAGAAACTGCAATTTATATATATATATATATATATATATGACTTTTTTGCTTTACATCCTAAAAGTGACAACACCAAGAAAATGGGTTGAGTTTTTAGGAGGCACCTCTAATGAATAATCTACAGGATACCAATTTCCATGACAATAAGTTAGGGTCACACAAAACAACCTTTAATGGTGGGTAAGCTTTTGGAATTTAGGGCATGAATGTGAGTGAGGCTTAGCTGTGTACCTCGCATAAAGAGGGTCTGGTCTGTCTCTCCTCGTCTTCATCGCATGGACTTTTCCAACGGGACGCCATCATTTCACTTCACACAAGATCCGACAATCCTTTAGTGCCCACATCGAAAACTACGGATCCAGACAAAGTGACAGGCGACAGATCAAATACGCCCAGTACTGTACGTTGCCGCTCCAGTTCATACCACCATCATTGATCTCTTCATTGGTCCAACAAATGTTGAGCTAAATGTGAAATAAGTGTGTTGAACGAGTTACATTAGTGACTGTATTAGAAATATCAATACACGGTTTTAGTAACTATTACCATTATACTCTGACAATCCCTGTATATATGTTTGCTTTCACAGATAGGTCCAACAAGTGGACAAGAGGCAATCGATTTGACTGGCCCGATGGAAACACTGTGCCACCATGTTGTTTTCGTGCTCCATTAACAACTAACTTCTTTCACTGGAAAATACTGTACAAATGGTCACTCTAACTAGCAACATTACGACTTAAGTAACCAGATCATGTAACCAACATAACAGTGGTGTCGTCTGTCGGGGTAGCTCCGTCCTAAAACGAAGGTAGCCTGTAGTAGTACAGCATTTAAACACAGCTACAGTATTAGTTAACTATAACATTATGCCCTAACGTTATGTCATCTATAAAACGTGAGAACTGTTCGCTAATATTACACATGTTGGGGTCTGTTATGCGTTTCTTGCCCTGGTTAGTGATAACTTGAAATAGCCATGTGAAGTTGGCTCAGATCGACACAAAGAAGCCAACGTTGTCCTGACTAACTAGTTGTGGTTTGGTGAAGGTACTAGTACAACTATGACACGACACACAACAGCTCCATGAGTTTAGTTAACTAGTGTTATCGTGACGAAGAAACGAGTCTACAGTGCTTAACAGTGTGTGTGTAAACTGTTTAGTTAACACGCTGACGTATTCTTGTAGCTAGTTATATTGTCGTTCGTGATAATAATAAACTGGCTGTGTGTGACTAGCTACCATGCTAATGCCATGGCTAACGTACCTGTTGAGAAAATCGACGATACAGTGTTGAAACCTATGTATATCCCATTAAAATATGTTTTTTTTTCTATTGTTTGTTTCGCATATTTCCAGATCCTAATGAGAAAGTTGTTTGTAAAGTTTCCCAACACGACGCTGGGAGCGCTCTGAGGAGGCTACATGCGGCGGCTGGAAGTTGGAAATTTTGCTTCCAGTCGTCCTGGATGCCAAGACCCGCCTATTTTCTCCAGCGCCACTCCCAAGCCAATCACAGACCTCTTAACAATTTCAGCTTTGAAATATTTACCAATCGTTTGACTCCTTTCAAAGACAAACGGGAAACCCCTCCACAAAGCTGGTGTTTGTGGCAGACGTTTTTAAAAATGTTTTCGATTCTTAAACCTACCATTTCCAGCCAATCACTATGGGAAATCTTATTTTGAAACATTTGAGGAAGACCTCAAGATGACTTTCTCACCTAAACCAAGAACACTGTGCTACCTTTTGGCAAACGGTACCTATTACCTTGATGTATACCCAGAAGGCACTGATTTGCTGCTGCTACTGCATTTTATTTTTATTTTTTATTAAACTCAGTATTATCTGTATCGTTCTTCGATACATGGTAACCTACACATTCTAAGGTATACTTAATTATCAAAATTAGTCTTAACCTCCAAATTCCAGTGGATGTACATACTGTTGCAAAAATTATACAATGTCTGACGGTGTAATCTTTGCTGATTTTAAATCAGTTTTTCCAGAATATATCATCTACGTTTAGTTTAGTTGCCACATGTAGAGAAACGCAGATGTTATTGTCAGGGCTGCTGACAGGAATCTGTGGGCCCGGGACAAACTCCAAATTTTGGGCCCCGCTAAAAAAAAATGACTGTGCAGAAACAAAATTTGGGCCCCCCCTCAGGACTGGGCCCGGGACAACATACCCGGTTGTCCCCCCCCGTCAGCTGCCCTGGTTATTGTAGAGTGAACATTTTATGCTAAATATCTAACAATGTCGTACGAAAAAAAGGTACAAAACACAATATATAATAGCAATACAATGTATAACAATGGACTATAGAACTGTATGTAAACATTTACCCAAAAGAATGTGGTTATATATTTGATAACTTCACACTCGACGATTACAGGTTTCGCTCATACATCCAACTGATGTATCATATCTGCTGCAACACACACGCACACAAACACTGTGATTATTGTAGGAACCTGAAACTTCCATGTTCCCATTCCCTATTACTAATCCTAACCTTAATCTAGCACTATGCCTAACCGTAACCCACACCGGCTAAACCTTAAAGTAACTGTAATTCTTACACTTTATCTACATTTAAGGTTCACCATTAACATAACCCCTAAGATGAAATAATGTTTATCCTAGTGGAGACCAATTTGTCATATTTTACAATCTTTTTGGGAACCCCACAAGTAAACATATACCTAATCACACACACATTCATGCATTGTACATAGTACACACACCCTACCCTAACTTAGCAGGCCTAAAAGACACACCTGAACAGTGTTATAAAAGCCTGTTTACAGCTTGATATGGAAGCTGGATCGAAGATGACTGTGTTACTAAAACAATGTTTGTGTATTTAAACCCTGCAGATGGTGGAGCAGACTCACACAAAACAACGACAACTGTTGGCAAGATTACAAGAGTCACATGGTGGCTGGTTCAAAGTTGGGTCGAGGAGGTTTTGGCATGTGGATGGCAGTGGCTGTGGAATGTATTCCGACTGAATGAGAGACTGGGAGAATGAAAGGCATGCACATTGCACAGTTCCTCTTCCCCACCATCTAATACCAATCATCATTAACCTCTCTGGTTTCCTTCGTAGTTAAAGCTGGCACATGCACGGGCTGGGCTCTCAAGACTCCATTAGTCTGGAATAACAGCCTTTATGTGTTGCCGATCAGTGCAGAGTTCAAATGACATTGTCTGTGTTATGGTTTGTTATATTTAACGTGCACATATCTGCAAGCACGCACACACACGCACACGCACACACACACACACACACACACATAAACACACACAGAAAGCTGAAAGGAGGGACCTATATGTGATGTGTTTCTCAGGACCAAGACAAATGTCCCTTTCATTCCATCCCAACAGAAGGGGCCACCTGTTACTGGGATTGGTGGCCTTTGTCAAGGAGGTCATCTTGGCCTGGGCTTTCACAATGCTGCCCTGCCTGGCCAGTTCTGGTTCCTTTGGCTGCCAGTTTAACTTCCATTGGCTGTGAGTTTTACTTCCAATGGTTCAGCCAGGGATGGTAATGGTAGATGCGGGGCAGTGGAGGCCGTTGTACCTTAATTGAGGAGGAAGGGCTCATATTAATGTCTGAACTGGGGTAAATAAAATAGAGTTAAACACATGAATCCTATTCAGGAATACCATTCCAATACCTCCAGTCCAGACATTAATATCCTCCTCAATTAACATTCACGGGTCTTCATTGCTACAAGGGTTGTTATATGGGTTCATATTGAGTATAGAGGATATTTCAGCGCTATAGCAGGCTGGCTGTGTCCAGAATAGGACTGGCCACCCCCTTGAGACTGGCCTCTAGGTTTCTTCCTAGGTCCCACCTACTAGGGAGCTTTTCCTATCCACTGTGCATCACTTGTGTTGCATGCTCTTAAGGGTTTCGGGCCGGGTGTCTGTCAAAGCACTTTGTGACAACTGCTGTTGTAACAAGGGCTTTATAAAATAAATTAGATAGACTGTGTTCTAGAGGTTTAACAAACATGGCATAACCAACAGAACATTTCATTATATACATCTGGAAAAAGTTGATTTCTACTTGTAACCTTGGAGGACTCAGCTGTCTGTTATAGAAAGGCAATCACAGCTTTTAAGACAGTAAGAGTTCACAGGTAAATAGAAAAAAACCTTTCAGTTTTCATGTCTCACTGCTCAAACACTGGCTTCATATGTCAGGATACACAAAGGGCCAAGCAGTTCACACACAACTTGCTCTTTTGTTCTGGTGTCTTTAATCTTTTAGCTTGTAACCTACTTTTTCATTTATCAGGTCCAGGTCTGCTGAGGTCAGGTCAAACATTTTAACAGTGTCTCTTTGACACACCTCACCACCACAAGGTGAGAAACTAGTACACTATTTTTTTTTAAGAGATCAGGTGCTTATGAACAATACACAGGAAAAGTAGCACCACTCCTTGTTTGTCCAAGGACAGAAAATGAGGAAAACAATTTTGTTATCATGTCACAGTGGCTGGGAAATATGCTATGACTATAGCATACCATCAAAATCACCCCATGGTTATTTTGGTTAAATAAAGTACTGGTACATTGGAACAGACTGTGTCAAACTTCATATAACATGGTTATACCTCCAAAATGTACACAGAGTTTCATAGATAATATGGTACATACAATCACATGAAAGAAAAAACTGATGTCAACCAATTTGTTAAATTATTTTATTGCTGCTTATGAACAGATTACTTTTTGACTATTATAGTATGACAGAGCATCATCAAGTTTATCCAATAATTAAAATCATATAAGGTCATCTAAATTGGGCTACTGTTTAATAGACAATAGAGATACTAATATATACTTAAAATTTTAAACGTTTGAATCTTTTTAGTCTCACATAATATGTGTCCTACAAACTCTTAACATTAAGGTTCAGATAAACAAGTTAGATAAAAAATACTGTATGGCCACATCTGCAACATTAACATTTCTGTTCATTTTATATTTAACTAAATAAATATACAGTATACTAAAGGTTCACAACTTTGTTAGAAAAACACATATTATGATCTGACTCCAATAGAGTCTATAGTTAACCCTGGAATGTTCTGTTGTGTGAAGGAATGAGGACAACCAGGAGAGATCAAGAATGAGAGGGTCTCTGGTTGGATATCAGATGTCAGTGTGCTTCCATGGGAAATGTCTTCTTGTGGGGACCCTTCTACTTTGCAGAACACTGTGAATATCACCACATTAGACTTTGTATTTCAGCTTACCGCTTTCACTGATAACACAGATATGCTAAGGGAAAAGGAAATCACATGATCAATATCATAGATCTTTAACAAAACACTTCTAGCCAAGCATGGTTTTAACTTTTTACTTTATAGTAATCATATCAGTAGGGACCAAATAGGTGGCTATTATTTAAACAATCTTCACGAAAGCCATCAATTGGAGAAGGTTATGTGTCACTGAAATTAATATCTGTATTGAAAAAATAACTTACATTGAGGTCTCGGAAATACTCATTGTAATCTAGAGCATATCCGACCACAAAACGATTTGGTATCTCAAAACCTACATCTGAAAAACAAGTGAGATTAACATTTTCAGTTCGTGAACAGACTTCGCTGTAACAGATAATGGTCTGGTATGACCTTCAGTAATGAATCCATATGGAGAGAACAGGTACATACAATCTGGAAGACACCCTGAGCTGTTCGTCACTCGTTTCACCAACAAACTGAAACAGAAAAACGGGAGGTTCAGTCAACCCAAGCATTTCACTGAAACAGACCCAGTGTCTCCAATTGTCACACAGCTTCATTCTCCTGTTTATCTCTCTGTCTAGACTATGAAGAGGAAATGGAGTGACTCAGCATGGCTAACCTGGTCTGTAGTGGTCTTAGTGCTTCTATGCCAGGACTCACCCTGCTACTTTGATATTTTTGGGCCTGAAGGCCTCCACGTGTTTAAGGAGAGTCTTCATTGTCTTGCCTGTGTCAACTATGGCCTGCCGGGGGGACAAAAACAAGGAACGAGCTGCTGTCAACACTCAAAAACACACAGAGTTGAGAACTCACAGTTATCTCATTAACAAAACAAACAAGTGTGTGAGTGTGAGTGTGTGGGTGTTCAGTAGCTGTGAAAGTGTACTCCTAGTCCCACTGAGAAGTCAGAAACCACAGCAAAAATGGGAACAACCAACTGGCGATCCAGACTAACACAAACCAAATTTGAGACTTAACACCTCTTGGTAGGCTTTGCTGTCATGGGTTTTGGGTGGAGGCTGTTGTGGTTGCCTAAGAGGTGAAACGGAATAACAATGGTGTCTTTTGTTGTGTGATTTTGTTTGTGTCAGCTGATCACGGCTCTATATGTTGTCCAATCCTCACAGCGTCACCTCTTCATTGGTCAGTGGTTTGTAAGTGTATCTGTGAGTTTATGAGTAGGCCCGGAGTTTGACAGCCTGTGATCCGTCAATGAAACAAATGCAATATGGCAGCCATTCATGTCATGCATATTTATGGCCTAGTAGTTCAGTTGACTCTGATCAGATAAGGTTGAGTCCTGAAATAAGAGTGCATGTCCGTTAAATGACAATCTGTAATACAAAGAACTGCTAGACTGTGAAAGTAACTTGAGTTATTGCACTAGTCAGTACTTCTTTTCATTTTGTAACAGTATTTGAACATGTTGTTCATATAACTGTATTGAATACAACGAAACACAGCTGTATTTTCATCCCTGTCCTATAGACCTCTGCTTGGAATGAGGACACATTGCATGACATTAATGTATCCTATAACAGGATCCTCTATTCTGTGCTGAGAGGAACATTTCAGAATAATTTCTGAGAACAGACCAATCAACTTCCCTAATAGTAAGAGTAAACATGTTTTGATTGTGTTCAATTGAGAGTAAAAATCGCTGGGGCACATGTTGCAAATGAAAATGAAAACAAATATTTCCTATTTGATCTGTTTGAATACTCTTTCCCTTTTATATTCTGTTAGTGCATAACGAATATGACCCTGGTCTGGCAAGCCTACATAAAGAGAATAAGAGTCGTAAGTCAAGCGCTTTCACTCCCAAATGAGTTTCAGAAAAATCTGGAGAAGGTTATACATTTGATGGATGCAATGTTAATGCTTGAATAGAAGAAGGAAAAGCATGTTGACTCACCTCAACGATTAGGACGTTCTTTTTAAGTACATGTCGGAGGGGGAAAAGAAGAAAGGAAGCAGTTATGTATGGACAGGATGTGTAACTCATATCTAATTCACCACAGTAGTGCTGTGCATATATACCAAGATGTCACAAATGTGATTGTTTCTCGCATATAAAAAAATATATATATATATACACACACACTCATCTGCCACTTCATTAGGTACACCTGTTCAATGGCTCGTTATAAAATATATACTCAGCCAAACACGTAGCAGCAAGTCAATGCATTTAAGCATGTAGACATGGTCAAGATGATCTGCTGAAGTTCAACCAAAGAATCAGAATGGGGAAGAATTGTGATTTAAGTGACGTTGAACTTGGTGGATGATGTCGGGTTTGAGTATTTCAGACAGTACTGATCTACTGGGATGTTCCCGCACAAGTTACCATCTCTAAGGTTTACAGAGAATGGTCCGATAAGGAGAAAATAACCAGTGAGCTGCAGTTCTCTGGGTGAAAATGCCTTTTTCATGGCAGAGGTCAGAGGAGAATGGCCAGACTGTTTTGAGATGATATAAAGGCAACAGTAACAGTAACAGTAACTTTGGGGCGCAGATGGCTCAGTGGGTAGGGAGTCAGACTTGTAGTCAGAAGGTTGCCAGTTCGATTCCCGACTGAGCCAAATGTCGTTGTGTCCTTGGGCAAGACACTTAACCCTAATTGCTCCCAGGTCGTTGCTGTAAATAAGAAAATGTTCTTAGTCAACTTACCTGGTTAAATAAAGGTTAAATTAAAATTAAAAATTAAAACTCAAATAACCACTGATTACAACCAAGGTATGCAGAAGAGCATCTCTGAATGCCCAACATGTTCTTGGACCTTGAAGCAGATGGGCTACAGCAGCGTGGGGGCACTCCTTGAAGCCAATAACAGGAAATTAAGACTACAATTTGCATAGGATTGCACAATAGAACATTGTAAAAACGTTTCCTAGTCTGATGAGTCACGATTTCTGCTGTGACATTCAGATGGTAGGGTCAGAACAGCATAAAAGCATAGACCCATCCGGCGTTTTATCAACGGTTCATGCTGGTGGTGGTGGTGTAATGGAGTGCGGGATATTTTATTGACACACTTTGTGCCCCTTTGTATCAATTACGCATTGTTTAAATGCCACAGCCACCTGAGTATTGTTTCTGACCATGTCCATCCCTCTATGACCAGTGTATCCAACTTCTAATGGCTTCTTCCAGCAAGATAACTGCATCATGTCACAAAGCTCACATAATCTCAATCGGTTTTTTTGAACACGATATGGACTTTACTGTTACTCAAATGGCCTTCACACAGTCACCAGATCACAATCCTATTGAGCACCTTCGGGATGTGGTGGAATGGGAAATTTGCATCACGAATGTGCAGCCAAAAAATGTGCAGCAACTGTGTGATGCAATAATGTCAATATAGACCAAAATCTCTGAAGGAACGTTTCCAGCACCTGGTTGAATCTATGCCACGAAGAATGAAGGCGGTTCTGATGACAAAAACGAAGTCCAACACGGTACTAGCAAAGTGTAACTAACGGAGTGGCCGGTGAGTGTATGTTTTTCTTTGGCATGTAACAAATTCAACAGTACAACAGTTATTTTGACGTTTACAGAAAGTCAGGAGGTTCTATCATGGTCCTCTGGATGCCATTTTAAAGTCCATGTACGTTGGGCTTTAGGACATAGTACTATTTATTTGATTATTTGAATCCTAATTGTACTAGGCAAGTTGAAATTTAGATTTGGGTCTGGTGTTAACCAGGCTATAGAAAAAGTTAACTGCTATATGAAATAAGTTATTTTCCTAGTTGAGGAAAAAACAACATTTCTGATACTGCAAAAGTCAATCGGAAGCATGCTTCTCCACATAGGCAGGGCACAGCAAGCCAACACAGGACATCACATGGTGGAGAGGAAATGGAACGCCAATCACTGAGGCATCTGGTGAAAAATGGTCAGGGCTCCCCACCCCGTAAAGGGGCATGATCCGGCTCGTGTTTATTAATGCTAGCTGTGTGTCACTCGTTACTTCACGTTAGTGACCTTAGAAGGCATGTCTAAGGAAGGCTTTTCTGACTACCCAGTTTGTGTTGTCTACTACACCCATCTGTTCTGCCTGCACTGTCTTCAAAAAAAGGCTTCCATGTGGAACTTGGATATAGAGCCCATGTTTGAGGAATTGATTTTGATCAAGACTCATGAGATTGAACAACATACAGTTATAGTGCTTCAACAGCCTCGACTTTCAATTCACGTGAAGTATAAAAGATGCAGTCAAGCAGAATTTAAGCCATGCAAATTTGCTTTGTTTGTCTGTCTGGGGCTCAGTAGTGTCATTAATTTCTTCCAGACAGCAAGGACTTACTAAACTTAATCCTCTATCCAGACAGAGTCAACTTGACACAAAATTGAAGGTGACATAAATAACATTGTAACGATCAACTAGCATAATGTTTAGCTAATAACTACAGTGGTAACCTCAGTCGAACATATAGTGTAAACCATTCCCAATATAGGATGCAATTACTTAATAATTCTACTTTTTATACAACAGTGTCTGTCGCAAAGAAACAATCACAAAGCAGTTCTAAACGATTTCATACCCCACTCTGTTTGGAAAAGCAATAAGGTTAGCAATAAGCTATCCGCCCTATTACTCAAATGTTCAGCCAGTTCATACACACTGACACCCCAGGGACAGCTCACTACAGACTGTACGGGTGCCAGTAGGGGAAACGCCTGTCTGTATCAGCTGTACATTTCAGCAGTGTCCCTTTCTCACTGACCTTTGATCTCATTAATAGCAAAACACATAAACGCACACACTGATTAGAGGCCATGCAGCACTGAGAACAATATTGATAACTTAATTTAGTATGAAATCAGCAGCTATTTTATAAAAACAATCTTTGTATGTTGCAAATATATTGTACAGTATCCATGGCCATTTCTTACCATTTGTCTTCATTTGGTTGTTGAATCTTTATTTGTAACAAACATCTGTATAATTCCATGTCTGTTTGTAGTTATGTGTTCAATAAAAAATATGTTGCTTCAGCCACTTGATTCATTTCTATTCAAATATACAGTAAACACTAAACCATCTCTTTAAAGGGTATACAGTCGTATGCAAACGTTTAGGCACCCCTGACAATTTCCATTAATTTTCATTCATTAATAATTGGGTGTTTGTATCTATCAAATAACTGAAGGACATAAATATTTTAGTAGTAAAATGAGGTTTATTGGATTAACAGGGAATGTGCAATATGCATCTAAATGAAATTAGACAGGTGCATGAATTTGGGGACCCCAACAGAAATATCACATCAATATATAGTAGCGCCTCTTTTAGCAGAAATAACAGCCTCTAGATGCTTCCTATAGCCTGTAATGAGTGTCTGGATTCTGGATGAAGGTATTTTGGACCATTCCTTCTTGCAAAACATCTCCAGTTCAGTTAGGTTTTATGGTTGCCGAGCATGGACAGCCCGCTTCAAATCACCCCACAGATTTTCAATGATTTTCAGGTCGGGGGATTGGGATGGCCATTTCAGAACATTGTACTTGCTCTTCTGCATTAATGCCAGAGTAGATTGTGAGCAGGGTTTTGGGTCGTTGTCTTGTTGAAATATCCAGCCCCGGTGTAACTTCAACTTTGTGACTGATTCCTCTACATTATTCTCAAGTATCTGCTGATATTGAGTGGAATCCATGCGACCCTCAACTTTAACAAGATTCCCAGTCCCGGCACTGGCCACACAGCCGCAAAGCATGATGGAACCTCCACCAAATTTTACTGTGGGTAGCAAGTGTTTGTCTTGAAATGCTGTGTTCTTTTGCCGCCATAATGCCCCATAATGCCCCTAGTTATGACCAAATAACTCCATCTTTGTTTCATCAGTTCACAGCACCTTCTTCCAGAATGAAGCTGGCTTGTCCAAATGTGCGTTTGAATACATCAAGCGACTCTTGTTTGTGGTGTGTGTGCAGAAAAGGCTTCTTCTGCATCACTCTGCCGTACAGCTTCTCGTTTTGCAAAGTGCGCTGAATTGTTGAACGATGAACAGTGACACCGTCTGAAGCAACATGATGTTGTAGGTCATTGGAGGTGGTCTGTGGGCTGTTTTTGACTGTTATCACCATCCTTCGCCTTTACCACTCCGATATTTTACTTGGCCTCCCACTTCTGGTCTTAACAAGAACTGTGCCTGTGGTCTTCCATTTCCTCACTATGTTCCTCACAGTGGACACTGACAGATGAAATCTCTGCGATAGCTTTTTGTAGCCTTCCCCTAAACCATAATGTTGAGCAATCTTTGTTTTCAGATCATTTGAGAGTTGTTTTGTGGCCCCCATGTTGCTACTCTTCAGAGAAAGGTCAAATAGAACAAAAACTTGCAATTGGCCACCTTAAATACCTTTTGTCATGATTGGATGCACCTGTCTATAAAGTTCAAGGCTCAATGAGCTCAACAAACCAACTGTGTGTTCCAGTTAATCAGTACTAGGTAGTTACAGGTATTCAAATCAACAAAATGACAAGGGTACCCAAATTTATGCAACTGTCTAATTTCCTTTTGATACATATTGCACGTTAATCCAATGAACCTCATTTCACTACTGAAATATTGTGTCCTTCCGTTATTTGATAAATCAAAATGAAATTGCTGATCCAAACACCCAATCATTTATAAATGAAAATCATGGAAATTGTCAGAGGTGCCTAAACGTTCGCATACGACTGTACTCCCATTTTTTTCTCCTGAGTTACTCATAAGTTTGATGCTTATTGTGTCTACATTCTGTTTTTTACAGTCTGTTTTTATATATTTATGTTATATGTTTTATTTAATTTCACTGTACTGTTTACTTTTTTCTGTTTTACTTTCTTTGGCTGAGGTTTTTATATTGAGGTATCACTGGGGACAACATTAAAAGAGAATGGTCTTCGCTTGTTATCCCTGTATAAATAAAGGTTAATAATAATTATTTACTTTTGATCTGTTTTCTGTTTGAACACTGTCTATTCCTGGCTGCCCCTAAACAATGAGTCAAATTATGCATTTATGTCATTGAACCTGACAAACAAGTGTTTCTGAATGCTGCCTAGAAGATTGGAGAGTGTGGAAAGACTGCCCCCTTGTGGTTACAAGGAGACACTTTTCAAGCCTCTCCCAGATCAGAATAACAATAACAACTACTACTGCATTAAAACAAATCACTCTCCAACATAATTAAATGGAGGGAAGGGAATATAGTAGTCTGTCTCTACATGCAGTGTTTCAACAACACTGGCTTGGATGGAGCTTGGGTAAATTATGGTTCACCATGATGATTCTGCATTTATATGAATGGCCAGCTGGTGGCACAAAAGCAACTGAAAATGCAAACTTTGCCAGGTCATGAAATTCATCCTGCCTGATGTAAAGCACTAAAATTATAGTACATACAGAGTGGCAAGAAAAAGTATGGGAACCATTTGGTGTTATCTGGATTTCGATTTTGATCTAATATTCAACTAAGTCACAACAACAGACAAACACAGTCTGCTTAGAATAATACACAAACATTGTATTATATACATATTACATAATTTAAATATTCATGGTGCAGGATAGAAAAAGTAAATCAACTCCTAGGCTAATGACTCTAAAGCTAGTTGGAGTCAGGATTCAGCTAAAGTGGAGTCCAATCAATGTGATTAGGCTGGAGCTGTTGGTTACAGCTACCATGCCCAATAAAAAATACTATCAAATTTTGAGTTTGCTATTCACAAAAAGCATTGAAAATGTGAAGCATACATCATACATAAGAGATGATCTCTAAAAGGTTGGATGTTCACCAGTCAAGTTCAGAGATGTGTCATGACCCCAAGAGAGCAATTCACACCAGACATTCCAATAATATTGTTGAATTGAAAATAAAACATTTTGTTAAGAGGAATAATTCTTCCTGACCATTGTGTAGATTTGACCTGCACCTACAGAACACATTTGGTTGAGGTTATTGCTGCCAAAAAAGGGTCAGTTATTAAAGGGTTCACAAATTTTTCCCACCCTGAACTGTGAATAATTACACTGTGTGTTCAATAAAGACATGCACATGTTTAATTGTTTGTGTGTTATTACTTTAAGCGGACTGTGTTTGTCTATTTATTGTGACTTAGTTGAAGACCAGATCAACTTTTATGGCCAATTGATGCAGACATCCAGGTAATTCCAACAGGTTCAAATACTTTTTCTGTCAATGTAAGACTCTCCTCACAAGGAACACATTCACATCAAGGTCTGTTATGATGGAATTCCAGGATTTTGAATTTTGTGAAACCTCTGGGACCAAAGGATGGATTTGTGCAAAAAATATATATGGTAGTGATTTAGAAAGGTCTCAGTGAAAATACCATGCTAAGCTACACAACATGCAACATTCACCCTAGTGTGTACTGGCACATGAATGTATGAAAATCACCCAAGGAAATTCATATTATAAAAAAATATTACACATGATGCAAATCATTGTCATTCACTTCTTTTGACTCATACTGATGACATTTGGCAGTCATGCTGAGGGATATGAGTCTCACTAACACATGAATTGTCAGACACACGATTTCGACTGAACGATTTTGTCATATCAATTTAGAATATTGTTCTGTCTCTCAGCTTATTTGCTATGTGTTGTATTCATTCAGCAGAACAACTCACTTTTCCAGTCAAGAAAGACAGGTCTTCTGCACCAATTATGTGCAGATCCTCTGTCGACTGGTCATTCTATAAGAAAGAAAAACAGGCAAATTATAATTTGTCATTATTGAACTATTGAAATTCAAAGAGCTACAGGTGCTCTTGAGTCGAAACACTCAAGACAACATATGACATGCGTTCATGAAACAATAACCCACAAACACTAACTAAACAGACACACACTATATACAGACACTGATTGCTTAACAGGTGCGTAATGATAAGGAGTGTGTGGAAAGGGACGGTGAGGTCAGAAGGCTGATGTCAACTGCCAAAGATCTGACATAGGTTGTGTAGACCTTTGGGTATATTCTGAATGCTTTCTTTATGATGAGGGTTTATTCGACGGCCTTACCACGTAACTCTTGAGGCGGATGAAGTTGACACTCATGGGCAGAGTGTGTTCAGAGTTGCGGCTCAGTGTTTTGATCCTCTCGACTAGGTCGGCACAGAACTGGTAGCCGGCTTTCAGGACACACAACACCACTGTGTCATGGCCACCCAGGTCATCCATAATGTTCCGGGCTAGACGCTCGGTCCTGCAATTAAATAATGTTGAAGAATTACAAGAATCTCTTCATCTGTCTGTCTTGAAGCAAGGCTATTGACATTGCATCATCCTCACAGAATATGCTAATGTCTAGAAAATAACTTGAAATTACTTTTTTGTTACGATAATAACTTTAAATAGCCCACTGATATAACGACTGGATGAAATAAAGTATTTTAGTTTCTTATTTTTAGTTTATCAGTAAGAAAGACGGTGTCTCAGAATCGTCTCAGAATTACTAATGCCCATTTTCCATTGATCACTTTTAAAGCCTGCTGTGCTGTAATATGAACTGGCTGAAGCTGGTTGTGGATGTCTTCACTACCATGGGATTGGATCATGGTTTGCTTATATCAAGCATTTGTGAATGAAATCAGGAGAGAAAATCCACGAAAAGTAATACTGATATACAATGCAGTATAGAGAGAGGAAAGCAATTGTTTAGCTCAACCATTTACAGAAAGGAGAAGTACATTTCAGTTTAAATCCTTAAAGCTAGAGTCGAACGCAGTCCAGAGCATCTCCAAAACTGCAGCTCTTGTGGGGTGTTCCCAGTCTGCGGTGGTCAGTACCTATTAAAAGTGGTCCAAGGAAGAACCGGCGACAGGGTCATGGGCGGCCAAGGCTCATTGATGCTTGTGGGGAGCGAAGGCTGGCCCGTGTGGTCTGAACCAACAGGCGAGCTACTGTAGCTCAAATTGCTGAAAAGGTTAATGCTGGTTCTGGTAGAAAGGTGTCAGAACACAGTGCATTGCATTTTGTTGCGTATGGGACTGCTGTTATGGTGGCAAAAAATGGACATACACAATTTCAAGCAGGTGGTCATAATGGGGGTTTATGGGGATTTTGTTGGTTCCATTTAGCTGACTGATTCCGTCTATCAGCCGTAGTTAGTCACATAGTAATTACGCAGCATACTTAAGTCATCAGCGAACTTACATGCAGAGTCTATGTTCTTGCTTCAGTGCTCCCTCCCTCCCTCCCGCCCGCCCCTGCCTTCACCTGTTTGGTTCTGTCTCGGTTGTTTGGTTTTGTGTGGTTGTGCTTTGCTGGGGGGTTTTGGTATTGTGTGCCAGGCTCATCGCTCAGGATTAATATCTATTTTAGTTGGTGTGTTTGCCTTAAGATACAGAACCATATGCCAAAACAAATAAGTTGGTAGTGTATAACAAGTGTGGTTGTGTTTATCAAGTTAGGTGTGTGTAACACGTTAGGTGCATGCAGGGGCGCCATATAGGGGGAAGGTTTAGGACATTTTCAAGGGCCCATGACTGAAAGGGGCCCCAGAAAATAGGTTAAAAATTTTTTTTTAACACAGCTGCGCAGAGAGGGCCCAAATGGATTTTTTTGTCATGTAACAAGATGGGGGTGCGTGTAACAAGTTGGGTGTATAAGAAGTTGGGCGTGTGTTATGTTGTTGTGTATTCATTAAAGTGTTATTTAATCCGACGTGGCATTTTTTGTCAGAAAAGATAGATTGTGCAGAAAAACGGTAACGCTCAAATATATTCATCAGAAAATTATAAAACATCCAATCGGTGTTCACCCTTTCCCACCTGAGATTTCTGCCGAGTACACTGACTAAACAACACCCTCAACTTAATAAAATTAAATCAACTTTTTTGCAAAATACTTTTCTGTAGTTCCAATTAGCCAAATCTTTGTATAGGCTACTGGAAATATGATTTTAGGTAGATTCGAAATAGATTTGGCTTGCTGGAATAACATACAAATTCTATGCAAAAAGTTGACTTAATTTTATTATCTAAAGACGGTTGTTTATTTTCAATGTATCTTTTAAAATCAACTGGCTTTTTGATGACAGGACACACCCTGCCTGACACATTCAGATGGCAGGTTTCAGTTATGGAGTAGGACAAACTCAGGGATAGTTGAATAAAACCTGTTAGTGAGCAGGTTAGATTCAGAATATGTTGCCATTGTTACTGACTCAGTGTAACGCTGAACTGGCTTTTTGACTCTGAGTGAACTATAAGTTTTCGCTAAACCCACTTTCTGAAATACCCCGAATGTTATAACTGATTGGTGTATAGATCAATAGCAAAACCAGATAAACTTTTTTTTCAATGGTGTCCTAATTTTTCCATAGGAGTCTATGGTCACACCAGGCCTCAAAATATTCATTTAGATTTACCCACAAATGTCCACCTCCCTACACGGTTATGTAATTGAATGCTTTGGATTTTGGTTAGATGACAGTCTGTCTTTTAAAACACATCCCTGAGCATGGTAAAAAAGCTTAGGGTTAAGATTGGTTTCTTTTACAGAAAAAGATAATATCTGTCATTTCAGCATAGAATTACAATTGTGCAAAAGCTACTTTTATGTGATTACTAGACTAGCGTCAGTGTTGGAACTTTGTTGCAGTTTATCACGCACCCTTGCATTTCATCTCTAGATCCAGTTCACACACATTATTGTTTTGTATACTATGGTTGGTTGGGATGCCCTTACTTATAGAAGGAATAAATATTGGTTGATGTTTGTAAAATATTTGTTATTAAACCTGTTTATAAGAATGGCAAACTTTAGAAGTACCAAGAATGAAGACCACAGGTCTATTCAGAGTTGGGTAAAACTGACTATTTACCATGCCCCACACTTATCGAATTGTAAGAAACTATCCTTAAGCTTGACTTCTAGGTACCCATGGTACATTTTAAATGTATGAGAAATGAGCTTTATACTCATAAGACTTTTCGGTAGAAGCACAAGTTATTTTTCACATCAAAATTCATTGTCTGATATAGGTTACATTATTTTTCTACCAAAAAGATGATCTACTAAATGTTTAGGTTTAACTTGGCTCATCTGTGGTTGTTTACTAATGTCTGTACATTGTTTTGTTCACACACGTTTCATTGTTAGTAAGTTAAAACTGCAACTGGTAAGGCAGACGTCAGATGACAGACATTCTCCCATAGACACAAGACCAAGTGTCACTGTTACCACGGTAACATTTTCGTACTTATTGTGGCAGCTAAAATGTATTGATATTTTGGTAAAATGGCAAGTCACAAAAGCTCCAGGACAATTACCATCATATTGCTTTAATTCTTGCAGGAACTAAATGATCACTTGAGAAAAATTACACAACATGTGTATTTCATGAGGTAATTAAGGAAAATACATTTTGGCTTGTACTAAAAATCTAAGTGGCTGGTAGAGTTTTAAAAATCTACATAATACAGTCAGTCGCTGATGGACCAAAACATTAGAGGTCTTGCTGTACACTGTGTGCACAATTATTATTCAACAACTACAGTGCTCTCGGTCAATCCAAAATGTAAATAAACCTAAAACCGGAAGATTTCGTGAGGATTTGGCTTTCTTTGAAGAATATTTATGTGTGCACAACTGTTGGGCAACTATTAGTGTGCAGAATAATTATGCAACTAAATGAAATACTAAAAGTTTCCCATCTCATTTGTTGATTTTCATCTGTTATAGTGAATATAATAAATAAACAACTCAAAATATATAAATAAACATTCCTGACAGTTCAAAACAAATCAGTGACCAATACAGCCACCCTTCTTTTCAATAACAGTCATAAGCCTTCCGTTCATGGAGTCTGTCAGTTTCTTGATCTGTTGACCATCAACTTTTTGTGAAGCAGCAGACACAGCCTCCCAGACACTGTTCAGAGAGGTTTACTGTTTCCCTTCACCGTAAATCGACCATTTAAAAAGGGAACACAGGTTCTCCATAGGGTTTAGGTCAGGCGAGGAAGGGGGGAATGTCATTATTCTTTCATATTTCAGGCCTTTACTGGCTAGCCACACAGTGGAGTACATTGATACATGCGATGGAGCATTGTCCTGCGTAAAAATCATGGTTTTCTTGAAAGATGCAGACTTTTTCCTGTACCACTGCTTGAAGAAAGTGTCTTCTAAAAACTGACAATAGGTTTGGGAGTTGAGTTTGAGTCCATCTTCACCCCAAAAAGGTCCAACTAGCTCATCTTTAATAATACCAACCCATACCAGTACCCCACCTCCACCTTGCTGGCGTCTGAGTCGAAGTAAAGCTCTGTGCCCGTTACTGATCCAGCCACGGGCCCATCCATCTGGTCCATCAAGAGTCACTCTCTCATCTCATCGGTCCATAAAACCTTTGAAAAATCTGTCTTCAGATATTTCTTTGCCCAGTCTTGACGTTTCACCTTAAGTTTCTTGTTCAGTGGTGGTTGGGTTTCAGCCTTCCTTACCTTGGCCATGTCTCTGAGCACTGAACACCTTGTACTTCTGGG
>JACXGM010006830.1:7647-32041 GCA_016801145.1 Umbra pygmaea | reverse complement strand
GTCTGTCTCACTCTCTCCTTCTATCCTGTGGTCTGTCTCACTCTCTCCTTCTCTCCTGTTGTCTGTCTCACTCTCTCCTTCTCTCCTGTGGTCTGTCTCACTCTCTCCTTTACTGTTGTCTGTCTCATTCTCCTTTTTTCTCCTGTTGTCTGTCTCACTCTCTCCTCCTCTCAAGTTCTATCTCACTCTCTCCTTATCTACTGTTTCTCATTTTCTCCTCTTTTAGTCTTTTCAACTTCTTCCTTACTCCCTTTCGCTGCCTGCCTCACACAATACAAAAAAGAAGGTCATTTTTTGTAGTAATAATAATAATATAGCGGCAAAAAAAGACAGTATCGACAAGTTGTATTGATAGACACAGAGAGTTGGTGTAATGTGTGCCTGTTGAGGTGATGTGTGTATTGGAGCAGAGTCAGTGTTCAGCAGTCTAATGGTTTGTGGGTAGAAACAGTTCCAGACTGGATGCTTTGACAGTCCCTGTTTGGCACATGGTAGTGAACAGCGTATGGGTGGGATAAGAAGAGTCTCTCGGTTACGGGTCCTCGCTCGCTTTCTTTGTTGCTCTCATAGTTTCTAATTCCCCGTCCTTTTCACAGAGTAAAGAGTAAATTTTGTTTTATACAATTGAGGCTATGCTTTCACTGGCAATTGGTCTTTTTATTCCTCAGGTTATTGGAGAGAAAGGAAGCACTGTTCTGTTCTAAACTACCCCCTTAGACTTCGAAGGTGATTGTTGTTTATTCATAATTCATACACAGGGAACAGAATCTACTGTTGCTATAGACACATAAATCCAGGCCAGATTGCTGTTAGACGTTTAGGCTTGTGTATAAGCATTCCCAGAGCCCCTTTTTCAGATCCTCCACCCCCCACCAACACACCTCACATTAAAGCATACCACCCCCACTCACCCCCGTCTCAGCCGCCTGAGCAGATCATTCATGGGCCTTTGTCCTTTTCCCAGAACGCCATGCGCTGCAAATTGGTCTGTTTCCTCACATATTAGTGGTATGTCTCTTGTTCTCTTGGGACGCTCGCATCTCTCACCTATTTTATTTATTTACTTTCCGTGTTCCTTTTCTGCTCAGCTATACCCCCCCGTGCCTGCATTGGTTTAGTGAAGAGAACCCAGACAGAGGGAGGAGAGAAATGGTGTAAATGAGATGGGACCGCTCCTCTGTTCCCCTATGCCTTCATCCGTTCCCTGATCCCAGTTCAGAACAGTCACACACTTACATCCATTCACAGCACCTCTTTTACCATTGGACACTGTAAGGGATTTCAGCTAGATGTAACACAGGCACATTTTGTTATGGAGGGATATTGTTTTAAATAAGCATATTGGATATTATGGAGGGTTTGTTGAAGACATTTGAGGGATAGTTTGGGACAATAACATTGCATGTGAGTGTGATTTATGTGTGACGTCTGCGTTTCTGTATTTGCTTGTATTGTATGTGTGTGATGGTGTGTGTGTGTGTGTGTCTAAATGTGTGTCTGAAGATGTGTGCACCATGGCGAAGACTGTGGTTTGTTTAAATGCTTGATTATGCATTTTTCCTGGCTTGGGACATACATCACTCTCTCCAGACTGCTAATAGACTGGCCCGGGAGAAGTGTAAAGTGCCACGGTAGCATTCTGCACTCAGTCTGCACACTTTCCCCACACGGGAGCACACTGGACTGCATAGTCATTACACGCACACACACATGCACGCGCGCACACACACACACACACACATAGATAGACGGATAGATAGTTAGCCATCTTTCTAGTACGAAGGGGCCCTTCTTCTAAAGAGAAGAGCGCACGCCCTAATTGCACGTACCACAGTGAGCTATAAGAAAATGTTCTACAGAAAGAGCCGTAGAGGAATAATTTTAAATAAATCAAATAATCACCTGGCTTTATTTTGCTAGGTATGCAGTATTTGTAGGCCTGTCATAAGGCGTGTATTGGAGTGCTGATCACCAGCCAGGGGTCAGACAGCCAGAGCCTAGCTGATTTAGATGACTGATGTTGTCACCGTAGGGGCTGGCTTAGTCTTTATGGCTTCTCCATCACCTGGCCTTTGTTGTGTGAACTCTATTAGGGATTCATGATGTCACTCCTTTTCCTTCCGCACTCATCCTCTCTCACTCATTCTTTCTGTCTCCCTGTTTTTCACCCTGGGAGGTGCTTCTAATGACGGCAGAGGTGAAAGGTCAACCGTTTCTATAGGCTAACAGGCCTTTAACTGGGGTTCCATGTCACCTGTCTTTCATTCTTTCTTTCTGTATTTTTCCCCTCATTGAAAGGTGCAGGGCCGGGCTGTATTAGTGACAGAGAAGTGCTGAGCCGAGCAGTAGAGGTCTAGCCTAGCTTCTGCACTACAGAGGAAGCTTCATGTAACAGACTGTTTAATCCAGCAGGTGTGTGGCTTAGCCCGGACTACGGCTGCCGGTCTGCCTGCCTGCTGTTGAACCGTACTGTAGTGATCGCTTTGAAACAGACTTTTTTTCGGCGTATCTAATGGCCCAACACTCAATATTGTTTAGATATCAAGGTCTCCAAACGTCCTGACTGATTATCCAAGTACAAAAGGCAGGCCATGAAATGACCAGGGACTAACAATGCTATGCGTCTACATATGATGCAAACACTAATTGGACCTAATGAGGTATTTGATGTTAGGATAGTGACTAACTGTCTCTGTGAGCTCTGTCTTCTATTGCCTCTGCTCATCTTCTGTTACCCTCACAACCCTCCCCACGCTCTTTCCCTCTCTTCCACTCAGGCTTTGGTACAGAGGACAACGGGCAGAATGTGGATTGCAACCTCCAGGCTCGTAGAGTCACTCAATACATGAGCAACATGCACTCAAAAGCTTGCATGCATCATGCGTTCACTCTCCACATTTCATTAGAAATACCAGCCAGCGGTTGTATAAGCACGCTGTTTGTTTTTACATCTCTATGAATCAAACATTGAGATGAGGGGCTAATGTTGTTGCACATCACCAGGGCTGAGGTGTACCTGGTGTCATGTACCCAGTATGTGTGGTAGCATAGTGGGATGCATCGAAGCAGAGTGAATTCATTAAATTCACTCTACTTAGGCCTCGCATGGATGTGATCATCTCTTATGTTTGACTAGCATATAAGACACATGTTTCATTACTTTCAGAGCAGCATAATCTAACTGATATATGATGAGGTAGTGGAGTACATAATGTAGCATGGTTTGCCACTGTCAACAAGACACTGTGTTATGCATTATTGTGTATGAGGATGGGAAGTTAACACCAGATCACAGGCAATAATGAATGTTTGTTCTGGTCCCCAGGACATCAGGTTATACCTTTGGTTTTATACCATAACAAGTATGGTTATTACCCTTAAATAGGCTCCATCTGTAGACCACGTTTACCGTATATACTTGTGTATAAGTCAATTTCGTGTATAAGTCAAGGGCAGTTTTTTGACCAACAATTATGAAGCATGCTATGACTCGTGGATAAGTCGAGGGTAAAACTTGAGGCTGTAAAATTATATGATTTTTATAATTTTGTCAAACTTTACCTAGCAGCAATCTCTGCACTGTATACTAAACTATGGCTCGTTATACACGAGTATATAAGGTAGTCTTAATAGTCACTACACTGTATACTAAAATATGGCTCGTTATACACAAGTATATATGGTAGTCTTAATAGTCACTCGACAAAAAACAAGAGTCATCCTACAATCGAGTTTCACTTATCAGGTGTATTCAGATGAGTCATTAGGCCTACACTTTCTCGCAGTAGGTGGTATCAAGTGACCTGAACGCGATTGATATCAATATGATTTATATTATATGCTGACAGACTCAGCAGTGACGCATGTGACTTGGTATCATATTTCCGTCAGGCATCAACGTTCAGGTCCAGGTAAGTAGGCTACACTATCACAACCAGTAACTCGACATTGCCCCGCATTCAATGAACAAATGTCTATAGAAACTAGCACTGACCCGTGGATAAGTCGAATCTGCATTTTAAAATGAAGTTTATGACAAAAATTTCTCTACTTCTACACGAGTACATACCGTAAGTACAGACATCCATACACAGGTAGTGCAGACTTACAATAAGGCAGAACATTTCAGTCAGCCCTCATCAGTGACCTTGTGATCTGGGCATACATGAGGATAAAAATAGGTGTAATCGTAATGAGCATTGTGGGTGCTTTCTCTTTTATATTAAGAATTTTCTGGCTCATTTACCGTATTAATCATGATTAATTATGATTATTATTATACAATTATTATTATTACACCTAATATTAACATCTGAACTTTTCCTAGGTTAACATTTTTATTGTGCTGTTTAAAAATGAACATGAACTTTCTTTGCACTATTTGATGTCTGACAACACTGCATCTGTTTTGTTAATTTGACCAGTTGTCATTTTCTGAAAATAAATGCACCGAATGACAATATATTTATTTAGAATATGGGAGACATTTTGTCAGTAATTTATGGAATAATACAAACATTTAAATTTTACCCTAATATATACCTGTCAAAAGTGAACCACAGACTAAAGATTTTGTAGTGGTCGGTTATTTTTTTCCTGAGCTATTTATTAACAAATAAGTATACTTATTTTCTTCAGTGTGGTCCTGTCAACTTACCCCGTTGTATTCACATTGAAGCTTACACTTGATTCAATGGCATGGTGCTGGACTAGGAAGTAGCAAGAAGAGTTTCTCCTCCCTACCTTCAGGCGCTTCCCTGTCCCTACAACCTAGGCTCTTTGTTCTGTTAGTTTTGGGTTCATGGTTGTCCCAGTTTGGAAGGCAGCACCTGATCTGTTCAGGCTAAACACTTCTGTCCTGGTAAATCATAATTTTAATGTGCCATGCCACCTTGACCAAACATTTTATAAACATGCTTACATTCATTTCTCATTACACTGTCACAAATGCAAAAAAACATCAATATATACATTAAGAAAAATGAATTAGCATAGCCTACTTTGCTTGATGTAATGGGGAAAATATGAAGGCAACTAACCATATATAAAGACAATAAAGAAGTCCTAATGCAACTTTCTGAGCAGGACTGCTGAGTCTCAGACAATTTCAGAAACACTTATATTTTGTGATTTTATTTATTTAATCATAAAAGAAATCAGTCATTGCCAGCTAATTGAAACCCTGATATACACACACAGTGATTGACACCAGTGTAGCTCTCTTCTTTCTGCGTGAAATAACTTAAACCATGAAGCATGATGATGCATATCTATCTGCTCCAGCTGCATGTAAAAACAAATTAATAAGCCTACCATAATAACCATATCAGATGATCCGTTTTCAAACTCAGTTCATACAAATTCTGTTAAAATCACAGGCTCTGTATGACAGCAGTGCTTCTTGTGGCAGCTTAGCATTTTCAACAATGAATAGGCTTATGCAGAGTAGGATGGTGACGAACTTGACACTCTTGGTGGACTAAACTGATGGTCTTTTGTGTAGGATTTTTCTTTTTTATCTCTATGCATGTATGCCAACCAAATGGCTCTTAAAAATAAAAGTCTGTTATATTTAATACATGTTTTTTTTAGGAAGTTTGACCAAACAAACAGCAACTATTAACAACTATTTACAAAGTAATCAGTTTCTTAAAATACATGGCTCCAAAAACTTAAGGGAACACTCGCATTACATATCGGGTCTCGATAAATGAAATGTGGAAGTTCTAAATCTTAACTGTACATTGTGTATTTCATTGAGAACAAGATGATGTTAACAAAGGTCAATGGAAAACAAGACAAGGAAAACAAGTCCTTGGGCAAGACACTTCACCCTAATTGCTCCCAGGTCGTTGCTGTAAATAAGAAATTGTTCTTAGTCAACTTACCTGGTTAAATAAAGGTTAAAAAAAAAGAGCATCATTGAGCTCCTGGACAGTATGTGGCGCTAGTTGGGTGTGTCGAATGCACAAATACATAACATCGCAGAGCATCTCAATTGGATTCAGGTCTGGGGAATGTGAGGACCAGTCAATGGCATCGTTGCCTTCATCATCCAGGAACTGCCTACACACTCTGGCCACATAAAGCCGTGCATTGTCCTGCACCAAGAGGATCCCAGGACCCACTGCACCATTTGAAGATGGGTCTGAGTATTTCATCCCTGTATCTAACAGCAGTCAGGGTACGGTTGTGAATGTTGGAGGCTGGACTTTCCACCGTAATGGCTCTCAGCTAAACCCGGAAGACACCTTCCCAGGCATTCACGCAACCACTCTTCTAAAGACCAACGGGGTCAAGAAACATTGGGGTTATGTAGAGAAAGTCAAGGTAGCCCTATCACTATGGGAAACGCGGGCATCAATATCAAAACTATATCTGTTCAGTTTGATCCTCCTGTGTAACCATGGTAACAGGCACCGTTTTGTGATGCACCAGCACTGACCCTAATGGCTGGCTTTCTGAAGCCCACACAGGTAAAGGTTGTTTCAGTGAAGACAGAGGAATGTGTAAGTTCTTAGCCAGAGTTCTATCTATGAATTTGCCCGCTGCCCCTGAATCTACTAAGGCCTTTAGAGAAGGTGACAGGGATAAGAACTTGACTGCTACTAGAAATGGATGTGGACTGTACCTGGGGTAGTGCGCATTAGGCCTGTGCTGCTGCTCCCTGGTTCTGAGAGGCGGAGGTGACAATAGACCGCATAGTGCCCTTTTATGCCAAAGGAGGTGCACCGCTCCTGCCGTCTCTTGGGACCCCTCACAGACTCCCAGATACCCGTGGTACCTAGTGGCCTCGCCGGTGGATACCCATGGTACCCATGGCTTTGGCGCTCGCAGCTGGTGGGGAGACCCCAGCCCCACCACTCCCGGTGCCCCCCCCCGAGCCTGCAGGAGGTTGTCGAGTCAAATGGCCATATTGACCTTTTGATTGAATCCCAGGGTAGCATCTCTGCAGGCCAGCATTCAACGTACAACTCTAGGGCATATTCTCTGGCAGATCGGGGTGGCCACTCACACCTCATAGGCATCCATGATGGAGTTGTCCTCTCCAAAGCATGTTGGCTCACTCCAGAGCTGGGCCAATAACGCATGATGTTAGAGCTGATACTTGGTCGCGTCCTGTTGCCGAGGGAGCCGTAGTGGTGAAATACCATCATTCTCTAGGCAGAGACAACGTGACTGCTCTGGATGGCTAATCTGCTTGATTTGGATGAGTTGGGACTGCAGCGTTCTCCTCGGTAGACCGGTCCTGTTGCAAGCGATGAACTGTTTGTAACACTTGTTGCAACATGTTGCTGAGTTCCGTGATGCCTGTTGTCCTGCTCCTGCTGACTCCATGTCGTAATTCTGTCAAGGCCTGTGTCGTGCAGAAAGGAGTTAGAGTCAAGTACAGCTACGGTTTGACTTCTATTTATTTCAGACAGCCATCTTAGGTACACCAGGATCATACACGGACCAAATAGAATAACACTGGGCAACAGTAATACCCAACACAAGGAGAGCCTAAGTTAAAATGCTTTCTACGTAATAAACAAAAGGCACAGTCTGACTAGCCTCACAGGGTGGTGTAGCAGAAACCTAAGGGCCCTATCTTGCACTCGGCGCAACGCAGCGCAAAGGCCAAAAGAAAGTGTCTTTGCTAATTTAAGACGGACGCAGTTGTCAATTTCCCGTCCAGCGCCCACGTCGTTTAAATAGCAAATGCACCTGTGCCCATATTTGCAACCATGGGCATGGTGGTCTAACAGGGAGGTGTGTTCAGGATAATTATTGGCGTAGTGCTACCTTGAGGCATCGGAAAGTGATCTTGCAGTTGACCAACAAAAACCTGTTCTAAAGTCAGTGGCGCAGCATGTCATTGTTATTTTAACAGCAAATTAGTCAAATGCACCTAGGCGTATGCACAGCGCATGCACACTGTTTGTTGCACACACACAGGAAAGCACAGCAGCACACAAACATGCAAAAGATTTAAAATAAACATAATACTGTACAAATCCGCTATCATAATAGCAATGCGCAAAAGGTACAAATGAGCCTGGCTGGTATTTGGTTTATTGCATGTTACGCCCAAAACACACCTATGAATTAATGAAGACACTTAGTACAACCCTTTTGAACCATGCGCCCGGCGCATGGAACCTTTTTTCCGCCGTCAAACTAGCAAAAGTAGATTTGGACACGCCCAAAGCGCACTTTCGCCATTAAAATAGGGCCCTTTATGTTTACGTATACATTTGCCAAATCAGCAACCAACATACAACAAACAAAACATGACAGGTTCAGTTCCCGTCTTCTTCTGAACAGAGGTGTCCCAACTGAGTAGAGGCTACCGATTTTGCTATTTCTACAAGACTAGAAGAAGAAGAAATAGGTAAGCAATGGCAGACCTGGCAGCAGCATTAACATTAGTGTCGACAGTGGCTAATATGATATTACATTCAATGGATGTACATCTGCTTTTGAGCCTGTTTGCATTAAACAAAGAAAAAGAAGGTGGAATGTTCGTCCTTTGAATGACGCCAGACATAAATATGGTGAGTTCAATATCCTTGTGAAACAAATTAGGATGATAGACAAAGAGAAGCATTTGAAATAGTTCAGAATGTCTGCACAACGATTGGATGACCTACATTGTCGGATCAAGCCTGTTTTCCACTTTGTCGTGCACCGCTGAAAAAATACAGTGGCGCACGACCTCTGGTCGCCCACTTAAAATGCTGGTGCGCCAGCGAGATCTACGTTATTTTGACATCACATTGGTGTGCGACAGGTCGGCAACACCGAGTATAACGAGTCCTTAAGTCTGTACGCCAGCGGAGGGGGTCTCTGACTGGGAAACTGTTACAGCAGCATTTGGTGAAATGAAAATTCACATTAAGAACAATACTTTTGTCCACCAAGGTCTATTGTTATAACCATTGTAGTGTCAAAACATTTTAAACCATGGTCGATGGTAGTGACTGTAATATGTTAAAACACTTAGTGTTTGTACACCGCATTCCAAATTATTATGCAAATTATATTTTACACTGATTTTCCTAAATAGTCATTGCAAATGACAGTCAGTATAATTTTCAAGTCACCAACCGTTAGGGTATAAGTCAAATTTCATAGAACAAATCACCCAATGAAAACTGTATTTAAAAAAAACTAAAAAATGCAGAACTGAAAATGGTCATTTGTTGAATTTGCAGCATAAGGAGGTCATTTTTACTGAAATCAAAGCTATTTCAATCAAACACTTCTTAACAGGGCAAGTTACATGTTAACATAAGACCCCTTCTTTGAAATCACCTTCAAAATTCTTGCATCCATTGAAATTGTGAGTTTATGGAGAGTTTCTGCTTGAATTTCTTTGCAGGATGTCAGAATAGCCTCCCAGAGCTGCTGTTCTGATGCGAACTGCCTTCCACCCTCGTAGATCTTTTGCTTGAGGATGCTCCAAAGGTTCTCTATTGATACTTTACAGTCACGTGATTACCATGGATACCTGGAGGGCAAGAATCACTGATAAAATGGTGACGAACAATGGCCAGCCAGGGGCATTGCGGCCTGGATTTCCAATACTACAATCAATCAACCAAATGTTAAAATTAGATATCATGAAAAGATTAACATACTTGGAACTTGTGATCCATACACCGCACCTGCTGATGTTTTCATTGCTTTGAAGATTGCAAAGTCTCTTCCAAAGTATGTGTGTGTGTGTGTGTTGTTTGTTAGAATAAGCACACTGGTAACACTTTACCGTTATCATGAATTCATGCATCATTACTACTATCTGGCATGTCGTTTTCAACTTAAAACACCAAACTTTGTATGGTAAAACTGGGGACGTTACTTAGTTTACTAGGTTTCGATGCAAGGAGAACGCCTGCCAGCCAATAGTTGTGACGTCACGTGCAAAGTATGAATAGGGTTGAGGTCAGGGGAGAATGGGGGCCACACCATGAGCCTCCTTTTATGCCCATAGCAGCCAATGACACAGAGGTATTCTTTGCAGCATGAGATGGTGCATTGTCATGCATGAAGATGGTTTTGCTACGGAAGGCACTGTTCTCCTTTCTTACCATGGAAGAATGTGGTCAGTCAAACTCTATATACTTTGCAGAGGTCATGTTCACACCTTCAGGGACCCTAAAGGGGCCTACTAGCTTTCCCCCCAATGATTCCAGCCCAAAACATGACTCTGCCACGTCCTGGCTGATGTTGCAGCCTTATTGGGACATGGTGGCCATCCACCAACCATCCACTACTCCATCCATCTGGACCATCCAGGGTTGCATGGCACTCATCAGTAAACCAGACTGTTTGAAAATTTATCTTCATGCATTTCTGGTCCCACTGCAACCTTTTCTGCTTGTGAGCATTGGTTAGAGGTGGCCGAATAGTAGGTTTATGCTGCAAGCCGCTTGAGGATCCTACATCTTGAGGTTTGCGAGACTCCAGAGGCCCCAGCAGCTTCAAATTCCTGTTTGCTGTTTTGTAATGGCATTTTAGCAGCTGCTCTCTTAATCCGATGAATTTGTCTGGTAACCCTCCTCATTATGCTTTTATCTGCACAAACCCATCTGTACTCTGAATCAGCCACAAATCTCTTCACAGTACAATGATCACGCTTAGGTTTTCGTGTATCTCATGTATTCATACTTTGTCCAAGGCATTGAATTATTTGTAGCTTTTCCGCAGCAGATAGATCCTTTTTCTTTCCCATATTGCTTGAAACCTGTGGCCTGCTTAATAATGTGTAACATCCTTCTTAAGTAGTTTTCCTTTAATTCATCTCACCTGGCAAACTAATTATCACAGGTGTCTGAAATTTCAGTGATCCAAAGAGCCCGGAGGCACAGTACCATCCATAGGTTTGATTGAAAACCAAAATATTTCATGTTTATGACACTAAATTCCAATTTGCATAATAATTTGGAACACAGTGTATGTTAAACCTATTTTATTGTCTCTGCAATACGTTACAAAACATTGTTGTGTCTTTAACATGTTAAATCCCTTGTTCTATATGTTACAACCATTGTAGTTACTGTAATATTTTAAAACCAGTCTTTAATGTTACAACCATTGTAATATCTCTATGCAGTGACTCTCTGAGGAGGCTGTTCATCTGGCCTTCAGGGAGCCTCATATTTCCAAAGCACAATCAGGGTTTTAATGGAGTGTGATGCAGTGCCATAAAATATTTTGTTGATCAGTGATGTTGTGGCAGCCAGGGCCTTAATTCAGAGAACACATCCACCCACACCGCTGCACCTTCCCTTGATTTCTTCTGTGTGTCTATGTTTGAAAGAGGTTTACCTTGGCTCCCTCGTTTCATGTCTTTGTAATCCATCTGTGTGTGTGTTGGTCTCAGGCCAGAGAGCACGAGTAATTTGCCCTGTAGTAAAAACTACAAGCAGCACCATGGGACTCAGGGGCATATTACAGGTTAAACCCAGCTCTGTCCTGTACCACAGAGATCGCACAAACCACCTGTCTGTCTCTATCTGTCTGTCTGCTGCTCTCTCTGTCTATCCCTCTTTTTGTCTGTCTTGCTTTCTCTGTGTTTGTCCATGTCTGTCTGTTGTGTGCGTGTGTATCTGTGTATGCGTGTGTGTATCTTTGTGTGTGTGTGTGTGTGTGTGCCTGCAAAGGGACTCTCAGAGGTGTCAGAGCTGTTTCCTTCAGACTGTAAGGCTTTATTGTGGTCCAGGTCTTTTGAGGATCACAGGGTAATATTGTTGTCTGTGTGCCAGCAGGGAGGTGTGTCTATGATATACCACCCCCTCTGTGTGGCTTTTACTGTCCTACCTATGAACTTGAACTGTTACTCCAACTCTGGTTATGAACGAGGCTTCAGGGGGTGATACGACTCATAAATATGGCTCCGTAGGTGTTGACCTATTGACCCCAAAATCACCATGAAACACAACTGTGGTATTCACTCTGGTCGGCCGCCAGGTAATTCAGTTCCTTCCAGTGAACTGGGGCCCAGCAGCAAGGGGGTGGAAGGAGGGGCTATGTAAACACAACAGGTCTGAACGTGGAGTCGGCCTTGTAACCCTTTGTTACCAAAATGTCCATCAGGTAAGATCATCACTCATACAGGCGTGTTCGCATTGATGGAGGAGTGGCCAGGCGAGGAGGAGGGGAGGGAGAAGGACGGGGGGTGGAGATGAAGAGGTTCATCTATTCAGCCTGGGGCAGACTGGCAGACCACAGGTCGTCCTCAACAAGACTGATGCTCAACTATCAGCCTCTAACTCTCCATCTCCCATAAATCTCTGAGCCTGACAATGGTTTGTGTGTGTGTGTGTGTGTGTGTGCGCGTGTGTGTGTGTGCGTGTGTGTGTGATGGATGTGGGCCATAAAGCTGCTTGGTGTGACGTGTGGAGAGCAACAGAGTGATCCCACGGAACAGTACAGCTCCAGGTTAATGCCAATGATCCCTGTCAGGGAAGAGAGAGAGTGAGTGTTCCACATGACAATGCTTTACCAGGCTGGACGTCCGTGGCTGAGCCAATGTTGCCCCAAGTGCAGCCATTCAATAGTTATTGTCCTATGGATTTATTGTGCCGTGTATCAGAAGTATAGACAGAAATGTACCTTTAGCATGGCCCTTTTGTAATTTGTCTTTTACCGTCGCCTAACATTTGTGAAATGGGGGATATTTTTTTGCATGTGCGTGTGTGTGTGTGTACGTGTGTAAATTGGTCTTTCCTGTACACACGTGTGCATGTGCATGTGTGTTACCGATCGTAAGATGAATGGTGTTCATTACATAGTATTATCCTAAATAGATAGTCCGGAGAGGAAGTGCAGACCTGGCCAGACAGGACAATTCCTCATTAACGCTGTCCCATCAGGGTCATAAAGCACCAGCCCAAAATGTACAGACAGGCGGGTGCGGAGTGGCTCTAATTAAGCAATAAGGCATGCAATGAGGCAGTGCTGTATCAGGAATATAGTCACAAGTTAATGGCGTTGTTCAATAGTGTAGGAGCAGTACATTTTTAAACCTTTGACTGTATTATTGTTGCTGTGGAAAGGGTGGTTCCCCGTTTTATGAAACAGGTTGCATTTTGATAGCCAGCCAACCAACTCAGCTACCACATCGAGCTCAAAAAAGCAACCGGAATGAATAGCAGCCCTTTCCTTTGACTTTGATACCCTACAGCCAGGATAGTTTGAATTTATAAATGGAAAATAATTTTCCTGATCAGATATGCAAATAGCTAGGATTAAATTAACGAAAATACCCGGTTCGTTGAATGGAACTGACAGCCAAAACAACACATCATGAAACACCACTCATCCGATCAGCATACATCAACTTGTAGTATAGTATGCCTGGGTTTGAGGATGTTGGTGAGGCTGGGGTAGAAGAATGTTCCGGGCAGGGTACAGTAACGGGAATACAGTATAGTTAATTTACTGGAGCACACAAATATTTCAATATGGGCTTTGGGAAATGTGCGTGTTTCAAATCTTGAAAAGAATTATGCTAATCGAGCAAGAAAACGAAATAGGGGTCAGAGACAAGATCAGTGCTATGCTCCGTTATCTCCTTCCTCCTCCTCCTCTCCTCCCCCTCTCCTCCTCTCTTCTCCTCCTCATTTCCCTCTCTCACAGCAGGAGCTACCCAAGGCCCTGGTGTCCACCTCATCCATCACCTGGCTTTGATTCCCCAGCTGCCCTTCCCCCATCCTCCAGTGTGAGGGTGGTAGAGATGGATCCATTCAGTACAGTTAATAGTACTGTGTTACCTGGGATCAGCAGGTTTGCTATGTTGGCATGCTGCTCTGCCATATGGTTACCCACTGGGTAAACATTTTGATTAATGTTCACCACAACACACTTTCTACAATCATATCCGTTAATTTCCTCTCTCTGTCTCTCAGTCTCTCTCGACATTTGCCTGTGTCTGACTCCCTTTATAAGCATTTCTCTCTCTCTCTTACTTTCTGGCCTGTCTGTCTGATTCTTTGTCTGTCCCTTTGTCTATATCCCTGTTAAAGTCAATCATACGGTTTATGCTAGTTTGTAAACTCCACCAGACCTAGAGAACCTATATTCTGTAGAGGCAGACATGAGAACACAATGCCTGCACGGTGGAGGGGGCGTGGTGGCATGGTGGCGTGGGAGTGGCCGCTACAGTACAGTTGATTAGGCCCCTGGTGTGACATTGTTATGGTACAACTATTAGTCGCCTCTCTTCTCCTGGCCTCTCCTGTGTGCTCTGACCTTTCTGTATCCCTGAAGTACACAGAAGCACTAGCACACACACACACACACACACACACACACACACACACACACACACACACACACACACACACTCTAGTAGGAGGCCATGCTGCGATCTAAGTAGTAACAAGGAGGTAAACAGATGCTGTAGTCACAATATCAATATGAAAGTGTGTGTGTTTAGGAACGTGTGAATGTGCGCATGAGTGTGCGACTGTGTGTGGTTGTGTGTTACCCTAGCAGAGTCCAGCCACAAGAAGGTACTAACTAACAGGACGTGGAGGGCTCAGGTGTGCCACTTACTGTTTGTGAATAACACTAGGTAACACTCTCAGAGCTGCATCGTGTGTATGTGTGTGAATGTATGTTAAGCAGCGTTATGAGGCCATGTCTTTATGCGGGTACACATGCCCCTAAGGAGCAGTGGGACGATGTTTTTATTGACAGCGTAATGAACCATTCTAGGGCAGGGTGAGAAGTTCATTGTGGTTCCACCATGGTTTAATGAGACATCAGCTGAGCACAAACTAAAGGCAGACGCTCTATGTTCTATCGGATCCCCTGTTCTCAGCAGCCATTCAGACAGATGCTTTGTTCTGCCCTCGGCTTCACAGCCTGTTCCCGCTCGTTGTCTATTCTGTTCTTCCTCGCTTTTGTTAAGTGCTGCCATTCCCCAGCTCCTGGACGACGCCCAGAGGGCCCATCGTCAGACCAGGTGCTGGGAATGGGCTGTCTGTCCCAGCCAGAGGTGTTGAAGGTGGGCTGCGAGGCTCTGTAAATCTCCCTGATTGCCCTGTGTGCTGGTGGTGTGAGGGGGCTGTTTTGGGAGTGTGATAGGGGGTGTGGTACCGAGGTGGCCAGGCCTCCACAGAGGTTGGTTGACATGTAAATGGTGACAATAACTCAGAGCTAATATAGACCTGAGAGCTCCGCTAACACGCTTCTACTCCTCCCCTTCTTATTTAGCACAGAGTTAGTGGCTCACGGAGAAGGCCGGAGAGGCCCAGGGTCTCAGAAGTGACATAACATGAAGTGTTGACCAGTCCTAAATAGGGAGAATAATGTAAGTTCTGGGAAGATCTGTCCCATCTGTAGTTGACCTGTAAGATACACCTGAGACAGCGCACCACGCACAGATAAAATAACAAAGTCGCTGGATGACGTGATTCTTTCTAATGTACTCTGTAGATACAGGAGAACAGAGGGGCACAGTGAAGATCTGGAATGAATCGGGAGAAGTAGGAGTAGTTGTACAGTCCTTTGCTGAGCTGTTCTGTGCATGCAAATTTAAATCCCTCCTATTATTTTAATAATCTCCATTTTACTACACTGGCTCGGATCATTTGTTTGCCAACTGGGTTATTTGGAGAGGGAGGCTCGCGGGTAATTTCATGCTACGGAGCATCTTTACCTATAAGTTAATGAGGAAAAGACTGTTGTTTCCACCAGTACAGTACAGAATGCTGCTACGAGGAGAGTAAGCTCTCATCTCACATTTAGTACTGAATTATCAGGTGATGTGGTAGATTTAGTTGATGATTGAAAATGTACAAGATGCATCAGAAAGAACACAAACAATATAACTTCATCCCCAGGCTCAATAGCTAGAGGCCTGGTAACACTAGTGGGACTCCAGAATCAGGTTTAAAGGGGATATCCTTCATTTGCTTCCTCAAACTCCAGCATATCATTTAATTGGATATGAAAACCATTTTGAATCAGCATTTTTGTTTAGTTAATAACAATATAATTCCCAATACTCTTCAATGTTTTTTTTCTTGTGTAGAATTTTAACAATCAGATAATGACCTTGCCCCCATCTGCCATTGCTTGATTGTGCAATGATGATACGTCTTAGTAAGGCCGACGTTAAAGAGAGGGAAGATATAATATATACCTATACATATACCTTTGTAATATACATGGATGTATCATTGATATCATGTGGCTTACGTAGTGAGACAGCACACCTCTGTTCTTTTGTCTGTGTTGTTTGAGGTTATTTTTACTGACACCAGGCCAATAGTTGACCTTTCTTTTCATATTATTTACAAATTAAGAGTTATTGTATTAAGTCCCAATAGAGGTTTCACTTAAAGAACAACCTAGCTCTCATTGGAGCAAAGTTATTACATTTACCAAGCACTCCCTGGCTAACTAAATTAATACTACACAACAGAATTTCACTGGCTTGTTGGGAATGGTGTCCTTCATAGTGACTGCAGGAATATTCTGGCTTGACTTTAGCTTGGCTTCTCCCTTACTCAGCATGGTTGTCTTTTATGCCAGAGTTGTTTCCCCCCCATCAGCTGCACCTGTGTAGCTTCTCTACCAGATAATTGGTCCTTTTCTCCGTGATAAAGTTCCTCTTGGATCCTCCTTTCAGTTTGGTTTCTCACTGCTTTCAGAATACAAAAGTACTTACAGTAGCATGCAAAAGTTTAGGCACCCCTGACAATATCCATGATTTTGATTTATAAATAATTGGGTGTTTGGATCAGCAATTTCATTTTGATCTATCAAATAACTGAAGGACACAGTACAATTTCAATACTGAAATGAGGTTCATTGGATGAACAGAAAATGTGCAATATGCATCAAAACAAATTTAGACAGATGCATAGATTTGGGCACCCCAACAGAAATATCACATCAATATTTAGATGAGCCTCCTTTAGCAGGAATAACAGCCTCTAGAGGCTTCCTATAGCCTGTAATGAGTTTCTGGATTTTGGATTAAGGTATTTTGGACCATTCCTCCTTGCAAAACATCTCCAGTTCAGTTAGGTTTGATGGTTGCCAAGCATGGACAGCCCGGTTCAAATCACCCCACAGACTTTCAATGATATTCAGGTCTGGGGACTGGGATGGCCATTCCAGAACATTGTACTTGTTCCTCTGCATAAATGCCAGAGTACATTTTGAGCAGTGTTTTGGGTAATTGTCTTGTTGATCCAGCCCCGCCATAACTTCAACTTTGTGACTGATTCCTCTAAATTATTTTCAAGTATCTATTTGTCCATGCGACCCTCAACTTTAACAAGATTCCCAGTACCGGCACTGGCCACGCAGCCCCGCAGCATGATGGAACCTCCACCAAATTTCATTGTGGGTAGCAAGTGTTTGTCTTGGAATGCTGTGTTCTTTTGCCGCCATGCTTAACGCCCCTTGTTATCACCAAATAACTCCATCTTTGTTTCATCAGTCCACTGCACCTTCTTCCAAAATGAAGCTGGCTTGTCCAAATGTGCATTAGCATACCTCAAGCAACTCTGTTTGTGGCGTGTGTGCAGAAAAGGTTTCTTCCGCATCACTCTCCCGTACAGCTTCTCCTTGTGCAAAGTGCGCTGAATAGTTGAACGATGCACAGTAACACCATCTGCATCAAGGTTTTGGATGTGGTCTGTGGGCTGTTTGACCGTTCTCACCATCCTTTGCCTTTGCCTCTCCAATATTTTACTTGGTCTGTCACTTCTGACCTTAACAAGAACTGTGTCTGTGGTCTTCCATTTCCTCACAATGTTCCTCACAGTGGACACTGACAGCTTAAATCTCTGTGATCGCTTTTTGTAGCCTTCCCCTAAACCATAATGTTGAACAATCTTTGTTTTCAGGTCATTTGAAAGTTGTTTTGAAGCCCCAAAATATTGCCACTCTTCAGAGGAAAGTCAAAGAGAACAACAACTTTCAAGTGGACACCTTAAATACCTTTTCTCATGATTGGATGCTCCTGGCTATGACATTAAAGGCTTATTGAGCTCACCAAACCAATTGTGTGTTCCAATTAATCAGTGCTAGATAGTTACAGGTATTCAAATCAACAAAATGACAAGAGTGCCAAAATGTATGCACCTGTCTAATTTTGTTTTGATTTAAATTGCACATTTTCTGTTAATCCAATGAACCTAATTTCCCTACTGAAATATTACTGTGTCCTTTAGCTATTTGATAAATCAAAATTATATTGCTGATCCAAACACCCAATTATTTAGAAATGAAAATCATCAGGGGTGCCTAAACTTTTGCATACGACTGTATGCAATCATTATAATGATAACCATTTATTTTGTATTTTGAAAAACAAACATTTTATTTAGTTGTTTGATTTCTTTAAAGTGTACAAATTATACTAAGTATGTTCTGGCCCCTCAATATTCCACTCCATTAGCTGGTCACCTTATGCTCTTTACATCTGATGTAGCAGAATTCAAATGCACCTTTAAAAGCAAATTTTCCATGCCAATTCTATAACATTTACTACTTCTACTGTTGTACATTTTCCAGACCACTGCTCAGTTCATAGCGTTTTATTATTATTATTATTATTATTACTATTATTATTATTACTATTTTAAAATTCTTATATTGTTGTAATTCTTGTTTTTAAGCCCACTGCGTAGAAATCGCCGAGCCATGTCAAAAAGAATTTCTCTGCATAGGATGATGTATGTTATTCAATGCATATGATAAATAAACCACTTTGACTTTGACTTTGACTTTGAAGAGTAGACTAAGGTTGACATCACGCACCCTTGTGGCACTCCAATCAAGAGGGACAGTATTCAAAATATGCTTTCCCATCTACACATGCTATGTCCTAATGTTTAGGATGTCAGTGACAGCTAGGAGTGTTGGTCTGGTAGTAGATCAGAGATGATGAAGCTGAAGTACTCAGACAGTGTCCTTGTAAAGGTCTTTGCATTGTCGAAGGTGTTAGTGAATGTAGTGGAGCCCCATGTTGAAAGGCTTGTCCACATACCTATTTGCTCTGTAGGCAACCTAAAGAGAGTTTTTGTATGAGTCAAGGATGGTTTTGAGATGGGACAGGAGTAGGTGCTTAATTAAATGTATTCATGATGTCTGAGGTAATTGCTATAGGTCTACAGTCAGGGTTGATATCAGTGTGGTAGAGGGAGCTAGCTTGATATAGCTGAGTTAGAGGGGGGGAATCATCAAATGTACCATTCTGCTTTTAGGAAGCCTAATTTATGAGTTCAGGAATACATATTTTAAAGTGAAAACTATTTGTAATCAGAAAGCTTTCAGATTTTAAGTAAGGAGCAAGGTGTGTCAATGCAATAAAAAATGTAATTTTGCAAAGATAAAGTCATGTGTTCCATTGTCAGTCAGATTTGTAATGGGGGATATGCAAATACCATTGCAGTCCCTGAACGGTGTTTACAGGCAGTAGCAAAAGCACATGAAAACAAGCTAAAAATAATTTGACAAAACCACAAAATTCCCTTGAATGTTTTATTTTAAATAATTTAAGTAGCACTTTGTCCTTGGTCATGCTGATCTTGAGGGAAAATGGAAAGTTATACTATAAAAACATGAATAGCTTTTATTAATACTATTCTGTTTCAGATTTTGAAGATTTTCTCTGGGTGTTGTTAGTCGTGCATAACAGGCCAAGGCAGACAAACGTTGATGCAGCCCAGCCCAACTCAATGAACACAGTTTGATTGCATTCAGATGTGGGTCTATAGACAAGCCTGGCCCACGTTGCAGCACAATGCATCATCCTGGGAGTGTATAGGCCTGTTAATGTAGTTACATATGTCTGTTGAGGAGCCAGAGAGATGGAGTGATAGAGAGCTGGAGGGATGAGGTGTCGCCTCCCTTGGTTCATCGCCTATGCTATTCTCTCTTCCTGTCTTTCATTCATATGTTTGTCAAACTGTTCTGTCTCCATGGTAATTAAGTCAGGCTGTATGAATTAAAACAATGGAACAATATGTTGACAAGGATAGTCTGGCAGTCTTGGGCTAGGTAACCTCTGACCTTGGGCATGGTCATTTTTCAGATTTTCTCTGAAGTGGAAATGCCACACAACACTATACCTCAGCCATGGTTAACTCTGGCCCTCGAAGGCAGTTCCAGAAATAATTTTCCTTGCAACCATCTAATCTTGGACTTCAGCTGGGTGCAAATAATGATGAGGAAGAACAGATAACCAGCAGGCTCTGGGCACCGTAGTGTAAAAGTTGAATCTAAGATTACAGGGTCTACCACGAGCATGTAGGCCCCTTAAGTCGGTCACCAAACAATTCTCAATCCATTCTATTTAGAAGTAGTTCCACTCTAAAATCCAAATTTGCAAAGAATTATACTCTGAAATTCAAATGCGAAAAAGTTACAGTCAAATCCAAATTTGTTTGTTTTCTTTCAGATTGTAAAACACGATCATTGATCATGGACATGGACTCAGAAAATGCAAGGTTTAGATTTATTTACCATTGTTATTTTGAGAATGAAGGGGACAAATAAAAGTAAATCTTTTGTAAAAAATACATTGCTTTTCAGGGGAATACATTTTATAAGGCCTCTTAAAGTTGTATTTGTACAAAAATTGACAGAAAACATAGTTCACCATTTTCCACAGGATCATATTTTTTGTGCGTGTCGGACGAGAGAGAAGTGAGAGTAGCTTTACTACATGTTTTATTTTGTGAAGAAGTTCTCCTGCTTGGAAGGAACGACGAACCTTGACCTTCAGGCGTTACGTGTCATATGTTATGTTGCAGTGGATTGCATCAGGATGTTTAAGTATAAGAGAAGAAGGGAAAAAAGAGAAAAATACAACCCACAAACGTTTTATGTCCAGGGTTAAATTTTGTGACAATGGCGGTTTACATAGTTTTCCTAAACAAAAGAGAGTTTAATGAAACTGTTCTCAGAACCCCTCGGATAGTAGGGCCCCTTGTTCAAATAGCAATTATTTCATTTATTCACATCAAAGACCTCTGTGGATCATAATGTCTAGATCCCTTTCTTCTTCACATGTCATGCTTGTTTTTTTATTCATACACAAATTGGAGCAATAATCCAAATGAAAAGGTGTGGGCATGTGTGTTTGTCAGATTAATACACCTGAAGTTACAATGATAATAATATTGGCTCTGCATCTTTCTGATTTAAAAGAATAATACAATAATTTGGGATGAAGCAATCACACAGTAAAAGAGCCCTTGGAAAAAAAGCATTATTTTGTGTTTTTTAAGAAACTGAGCTTATTGCTGATGCAAAATAAGTTGTGTGTGTGTGTGTGTGTGTGTTAGTGTGTGTTTGTGTGTGTGAAGTGAAGGGTGTCTGGTAGTTGGTTTGAGTTCTCTGTTATCTAGCCTAGACATAATCAGCATCTAAAGCTGGCTGTGATGTCTGCTCTACCACCAAAGCCCTCTACAGAATTGCAAAATAAGCTGGGTGTAAATATATGATTGCTGGTGTTACTGTGGAATGTTACAGAGCAATATGGATCACATTAAAACCCTGGTATTGGTAAAACTGAAGGCACAATGGCAGAACCTGCACTGTCAGCGAATCCTATGGAGGGGATATAACACGGAGGGAGATAACCGGATAAATATGTAGTAGAAAGAGATGTAGGAGCGAGAGATACAGTAGGTGAAATATGTAGGAGGTATAAATAGGAGAAATATGTAGGAGTTATAGATAGGAGAGCGATATAGGAGGTGTAGATATTGGAGAGATGTAGGAGGTATAGATAGGAGACAGATGTAGGAGTGAGAGATTAGAAAAAAAAAGGAGGGAGAGATGAAATAAATGTTGAAGGGAGAGATGAGAAAGAGATTAGTTAGTTTACCTTTATTTTACTTTCTTATTCACAGCAACAGCCTGGAGAGAAGGGGGGGGGGTGAAGGAGCCAATTGAAAGTTGTGGATGATCAGGTTGCCATGATGGTACTAAAGCCAGATTAGAAATTAGTCCAGGACAACGGGGTTAACAGCCCTACTCTTACGAACAGTGCCATGGGATCTGTAGTGACCACAGTCACTAATCGTCCCAACCCGAAAGACGACACCCTGCGCAGGTCAGATGTCCCCATTACTGCCCTGTGGCATTTGGAATGATCTTTAAATCCAGAGGGAAAAGTGCCCCCTACTGGCCCTCCATCACCACTTCCAGCAGCATTGGTCTTCCATCCATGAACTAACCAGGCCCGACCCTGCTTAGCTTTAGAAGCAAACCAGCAGTGGAACACAGGGTGCTATGCTGCTGGCTGTAGATGTAGGATGTTGTAGGGAATGAAAGGGGAAAGATACAGTAATGATGGAGAGATAGGAGAGGGAGGGATGTGGGTATCCAGGGAGAAGAGAAGATGGGGAGGAGAGGAAAGCCCATCTCTGAATGTCTTTATGATGATAAGTGCAAATTGTTTCACTTTCTGATGCTAATCTGATGCTGGAGGCAGATCTACTGTAGAGAGGAGAGAACCAGTTGAGTTGAGGAAAGGCACTGAAGTTGATGTAGAAGGCCTGATAATTCTGATACTGCTGAGTGGCTGAAATACATTACTACATAGTATTTTGTCTTTGTTAATTTGTTATTGCCCAGTCACAATATTGTTGTGCGTGCACGTGTGTGTTTGTGTGTAAATCTGATCTGTGCCTGAGGCTCTTACGGCCCTTCTCTGTCTGCATCTGATAAGCAAACTCTGCAATTATGGTGACCGCTCTGTCCTTTTCAGTTTCCTTTCTTCCATCGCTCTCTTTTTCTCTGTTTCCTCTCCCTCTCCTGTCAAGCAGTTGAACCAGAGCTAGATTCTTTTCTCTCTGTGACTCAGAGCTCCTCTGGTCTCCCCTAACCAGAAGGGATCAGGAACTGTTAGACCTGAGGGATGGGGTAACTTCTAAAGTAAAGAAAACACCTGAAAATAGAGCTTTGGGCCACTAGAAGAGCTTCGGTGCAGTGTAGCAAAAAAATTCTACCATTCTCTCATTCTAATAGTAATATGTAACACCATTCCTCCAAGATAGATTCCATTATTTTGTCTTTTCTTCAAAAGTGTTGTGTCAAGCGCCACTCTAGAATCTCCACAGGTAGTTAATAGGTTTCTTCTGTGGCTAGCAGAACTAGCGGCTTTTCACTAGCCACTTCAAATTTGTCACAGCACCTGTGAGAACTGCTGATGAAAAGCACTTCATAAAATACATTTAATTAATTTATTGATTTGTATTGCGATCTGATTGTTTAGGTAAATCTCTGTGGCTCTCTAAAATCGGTGAGAGCACAACAGAGAACCATGCACACAGAACAGAAAGGGGACAACAGAAACAGCCAACATGCCACCAGACGTGTCGTAGCACACCCAGCACTTGAGATTTATTTACAATGATAGTGAGTTATAGATAATATGTACAGGTAATCCACAATAATACTAAATGGATGTATATTTGTAAAAAATCTAATATACAATACTAATATTACAAATAAGAGATATACGTACAGTATATACTGTATATAGGCTTCACTCAATTCCAAAACATAAATCACTGGGAAAAGAGCAGTGCAAGTGATCAAAACAAAGACTAAAGTCTGTGTAATCCCCTAGTCTATTTAACCAACAACTTGTTCCCTACAAAGGAAACCTGTCTGCTACAGTAATCCGGGTGAGTGCCCCTACGGGAGCATGTAGACCCCAGGGCAAGGCAAAACTCAAACAATATTACTATGTTCAGGCAATTGATAATAATAAGTAGCACTAATGTAAAGAGTGATAGCCTCTCTCCGTTCCCTCCTCGTGACATGGTTGTAGCGCCGCGTTTATGCATGGTAGAAGTGAGGTGGACGCAGTGGATGGGCCCAGTCCAGAAAGGCCAACGACCTGCGGGGAAACAGCATCCTATCACGAATCAGCACCTGTGGGCAATATAACACAACACACACACACACACACACACACACAAAGACAGCCACCACAAGGGCATTTAACAGATATAGTTTCATGCTCATCAAACCGCTGCAACCGTAAATCTCAGAATTTCTCCCAAATTACGTTCTCAGGAAACTATTTTGAAAACCTAAATTACGTTCTATGCCAACCTATTTAGGGTGTTTTTACGTTTGAACTGCACGTTTTGTTATTAGGCTATATTTGTACTTGAATTACGTTGCTCCGGTACATTTCGTTTAGCGGATTTATGCGAGAAAATTCCATACATTCCATAGCGTGCGAAATTATATTGCAACATTCACAGTTAAGGTTAGGTAGGAGGATACTAACGGTTAAGGTTAGGCATGAGGTTACTAACGGTTAAGGTTAGATATGACGTTACTGAGGTTAAGGTTAGAATTAAGGTTAGGTAAGGTTACAAAAACCGACAATCGCGTGTCTGCATGACGCACGCAA
>JACXGM010006829.1:0-31994 GCA_016801145.1 Umbra pygmaea | reverse complement strand
CACTGAAGCCACCCCACTGAAGCCACCACACTGAAACCACCCCACAATGAAACCACCCCACACTGAAGCCACCCCACACTGAAGCCACCCCACTGAAGTCACCCCACTGAAGTCACCCCACTGTGGAGAATCACAGCTCCTATGGCAATGAAGGTGCAATGGTTCAAAGTACCACAGTTTTTACAATCAGACCAAACCAAATTGGTGCTCTCATCATCATACTGTAGGCTTTGTAAAAAGCTTGCTACTGTTAAAGACGAAAGGAATGGAGAAGTTCACAAACTCCTGAGGTCACAATTGAAGGCTCATGTTTTGGATCTGTAAACAATAGAGGAAGTCGTTTTTAGTCATTTAAATTATGTTACTGCCCAAAAAAATCTGACTTTGTCATTTCAACGGATTTAAGCAAATACTTTTACACTGTCATCAGAGAAGTCCATGTAGAGCAGAAGTGATGTTTCAATTGCCTGCTGAGGGAAACCAGCCTAAAGTCTACATGGAGTTTACTATTGCCAATGGCATTGCATGATATGGCTATTGTCCATGATGTTTGCCCAATTCTAGTGCTGAAAGCAGATGCGTCTGCACGTCTCTTCTGATTTCACAAGCTTGACAGTGTTGTTAAGCATACCAAGAATGTCCAGGGGCACAACAGTTGTTGGTTGGTCACTATATGTTTAACCTGTGCTGGGTAACATTTAAGCCAGGATGTGTTTTTCATACGAAGACCCAGATTATATTTTACAGCTACAAACACAGTAATTTTGTTAAAATTAGTATTAAAAGCAACACCTTACGTTGTACTCTTTTAATTTTTTGTAATTTACAAAATGTGAAAATGTTGTATTCCAGTTTGTTTTATGGTTCTTTTATTTTCACTGCAGATACAAAATCAAATAATGTATGTAGCATTTGTAAATAACATGTTCACTAAATATGGCGTATTATGTGATTATTATGTGTGTGACATGTTGACATTGTGGGAGAGGATTGGTTAAGAGCTAAAGGGGCTGTCATCTTTGACTCACCAGCATGAGGAGAAGGCAGGGGGCTGAATACTCATTTAACTGGGAAACTAGATGCCTGAGGAGCCTGTTCAGAACACTGATAAAGCTCAGAGGGACAGGCGGAGGGACCGAGAACAAGAGGAGAGGGAAAGGAGAGACAACAACGGAGCAAAAGAAAGCCCTGTCAGCCAACTGGAGGAAAGATAATGAAAACAGAGCAACACTTAGGAGAGAGAACAAGAACAACAAGCCTCTCCAGAAGGATTTTCCTGGCAGGTCAAAACCAGGCCTTAGTTCAAACAGCCATTAGGGACTAGACAAAATAGAGTAGTGTCGTAAATAAACTATAGGAAATGCCGGCAGTCTCAGTAAAGGATGTCCTTTATGACAGCCATGAATAACACATTAGGCCACGGGTGTTTACTTCATCTATACTTTTGGACCCATGCACTTCCAAGCACATGTCAGCTTAAGCACATGTACGCTTCTCCAGTGCACATGTGATCATATCTGTTTCAGCCTGCTCAGTGGGGAACCACCGAGGTGCAAAGTGCAGACAAGTGATAAGAAGACCATAAAATGTGTCTTTTGACAATGTTTGTTCAGCAATAACGAACCACAGAAAAGGATTTATAGCACACCTAGCTAATACTAATGTATACATTTACCTTGTAATAATCTTTTACACCGGACTGATTTGACAAACAAATTTATTGAACCAATACAATCTCCATCCCAGTCTGTCTGCCCTGAAGTTTGTGTACTGTGCATAGAGCGTATATATCACTGTGTAACCCTACACTGCACTCTGCTGTTGAGAAGTCAGAACTGCAGCTTGGTAAATGTGACAGCTCAGCTTTCCTTCACGCTAGCACACCCACTCCTGCCATCAAACATCAGCACCCTGCATGACACGACAGGAAACACACATTGAAGAGCTCCGCTACCTGACTCAAGACCAACAAAACCAATAACTGGTGAACAGGCCAGGCTCTGGCTTCATTAAAAAAGTATGATTCCATTTTGAAGCTGAAACATTTCCTTCTTTTTGCTCTGCTGTGCTGTGTCTACATACTGTGATATATGATGGCATGTTTATACAATGGTGAATTTCAACCTCTGCAAATATAACACTAACCTCATACTACTGTAGACCAGAGCTAACTTTTTTATATATAAAAATATGTCTTTTTTTTGTCCGGCCCATGAACCAGCCGATAAGGCCTAGATCCACGGCCCATTGTTTTTCAATTGACACTGGGCTGCTAACCAAAAACACTTTAGTCAAAAATATCATATATAGGCTAGGTTTTTTTTCTGACAGACACAGCCCATTTAACATTTAGCTCAGTGGCCCATTGGTTCAGGCATGGTTCTAGCAGGGGCCAATCACGTTCGCCTGGCAACACTATCTAATTTCGGCAACACAAATTCAGAATAATCCAGAATAGTCCTTTCAGAATAATAGCGCTAGTTTTAATTAATAATCCATTTAATAATCATTGTGAAGTCATTACAAAGCTAGTGAATTTTAAACAAATGCAATTGTATTATGTGTAAAGAAACAATAGTATATGATTGCAAAAGAAACATTTAACATGTTATCAATTGCAGTGTTTCATTGAAAACAGTAACAAATATATTGTACACAGAAATTGATTGAATATATTGTCAGTTTCTCATGTGAAAACACAACTGCATTTGAAAAAAATTCCCTAGAGTCTGTTTTATCTAACAATAGACTATTTTTAGCAACACAAGAACATAGACCCAGTATCTATGCAATGAATCAACAATGATTATTGTAATGAATTATGAGCGCTATTATTCTGAAAGGACAAATCAGAGTTTGTGTTGCCAGGCGAACGTGTTTGCCCCCCTGCTAGAACTGCGCCTGCATTGGTTGTTTTCTTAATTGACACTGAACTGGGCCAATCATATCGTTAAACACCATTGTCTTTGGGATTTCAGCCTGCAGGGTTGCCAGATTTAGCTGTTTCCTGCCCAATTGGGTGGTTTTGCAATCTGTTTTGTGGGCAAAAAATGGGCTGGTTTAGGATCAGTTCGGTGTGTTTTTGTAGCTGAAACACTGGCACCTCAGATCTTCCTGCGAGCCTCTGTTCAGCAGGCAGTCTCAGTCAATCACTCACACACACACCCACTACAGCTCTGGCTGACGTGCCCCCTAAAGTCACAACAGACACTCCCAATACCTTCAGCTCATGGCACACACCAGCACCACCCGTACCTCAAACACACTAATGTTGCCTCCGCAGGTTTTTCAAACCAACCTGGCCATTGACACATTTTAGTTTGATGTGGAATCATTTAAAGATGCTGGAGAAAACCACTGTTTCCAAACTCAAGTTTGCTATTACATTTGGTAGAGATGTGTAGAGATGCCCCACCATGCATGAACGTTCTTCTTCTGCAAAGAGTGCACTGACACCCCTGTTTCAAATAATAGGTTCAACACGATATTCATGAAAATGCTAGGCTTAACTGCCTGTCTTAGGGAGGGGCGTAACTCCTTGGTATTAATTGTTCTAAGTCACCAGTGTCAATTTTAACCTATACTTTTCTGATTTTAAAATGTAAACACCACTTTGTTTGGAAAACATTGATCATCGGATCATCCTTTCCCATGTCAGTTTATAAACTGCTACTTTTATCAATCACTGATCAATCTTATACCATCCTTCTCTGTTTCTCTCTCTCTCTCTCTGTCACACACACACACACACACACACAGACAAAATGTCCTCTCCTGATTTTTTTTAAGGATTTATCTAAGGAGTTTACCTGCATGCTTTTTGATTGGTTAAGTTTACAATTTATTCAAAACAACTTTTTTGATACACAGTATTTAATGTGTCGGTTCTCACTGATTCTTGCATACTCATTACATGACATTAGTAGTTTTAAGGAGTAGGAGTTGGGATACATATTCAGGGGAGCACAAGGACAGGTGGTATTTGTGATCTTGTGGTGGGCCGTCTGGGCCAAAATGCCAGGGCCGATTTTTGGTCCCAGTCCACCCCTGACCAGAACTAACCTTAAACTAGACCAGAATTAACCTCATTCTCACCTCAAACTAGACCAGAACTAACCATACACTAGACCAGAACTAACCTCATACTAGACCAGAACTAACCTCATACTAGACCAGAACTAACCTCATACTACTGTAGACCATAGCTAACCTCATTCTTGACCAGAATTAACCTTACACTAGACCAGAATTAACCTCAAACTAACCTCAAACTGGACCAGAACTAACCTTACACTAGACCAGAACTAACCTCATACTAGACCAGAACTAACCTTACACTAGACCAGAACTAACCTCATACTAGACCAGAACTAAAGGTAAGGCCTTATTACATTTGGCAGAAGCAGGTGGGCCTGCGAGAGGAAGTAAAGGAGGATTTAGAGAAGTAAAGGAAAGTGAGACAGGACTGACTGTAACTTATTGACTCACTGGACTGACTGATTGACTTATTGATTCAGTGAACTGACTCATTGACTCACTAGACTTACTCATTGACTCACTAGACTGACTGATTGACTGATAGACTCACTAGACTGACTGATTGACTCTTTGACTCACTAGACTGACTGATTGTCTTATTGGCTCACTAGACTGACTGATTTACTCATTGATTCAGTGAACTCACTGATTGACTGATTGACTCACTAGGGTTGTACTTAGTGTCTTCAATAATTCATAGGTGTGTTTAGGGCGTAACATGTAATAAACCAATCAGAGATTAAGCTCCCATTCCCTTTAAGAGCCAGGCGCGTTTGTACCTTTTGTGCATTGCTATAATGACGGCAAATTTGCACCATAATATTTTTATTTATTATCTTTTGCATGTTCGTGTGCTGCTGCGCTTCCCTATGTGTGTGCAACAAGCATAGTGTGCACACGCTGTGCATACGCCTAGGTGCATTTGACTAATTTGCTGTTAAAATAACAATGACGTATTGCGCCATTGACTTTAGACCAGGTTTTTGTTGGTCAATGGCGTGATCACTTTCCGATGCCTCAAGATAGCAATACACCCAGAATTATCCTGAACACACCTCCCTGTTACACCAGCACACCCATGGGCGCAAATATGGGCGCAGGTCCGCTTGCTATTTCAACGATGCGGGCGCCGGACGGGAAATTGACAACTGCGTCGATATTAAACTAGCAAAGACACTTGCGTTCGGGCATTGCGCTGCATTGCGCCGGGTGCAAGATAGGGCCCATTGACTCACTAGACTGACTGATTGACTTATTGACTCACTGGACTGACTGATTGACTCATTGACTCACTAGACTGACTCATTGACTTATTGACACACTAATTGACTCATTGTTCCAAAACTTCTCTCTCTTTCATATGTTTCTTGGTCCAGATGAACAGTATGAACAGTGTCACCAGTTCAGAGGACATCAAGCCACCTCCAGGTCTCCAGAATATGGGGAATATCAACTATAACTGCACCAGCCCTGGAGGCATGTCCAAACACATATGTGCCATCTGTGGTGACCGATCCTCAGGTAAATAGGGACACTGCCCAGCCCCAAACCCAGCCCAACCTATCCTCAACCCCAGCCTCGTCCAGCCCCATAGGACAGGTGGCAGCGATTCAATTATCATCTTTGTTTTAGATTTAGTCAATAAATAAATTGCTATTTCTTTCTCTGTCCTTATCCAATAAACTTGGACTATGGCATTAGTAATGGGAATGCAATGCGTCAGTGCTGCATTTTCTCACCAATGTTTGTGATGTTGTTTACACAGGGAAGCACTATGGCGTGTACAGTTGTGAAGGCTGCAAAGGGTTTTTCAAGAGAACAATCCGAAAAGATCTCACCTACACATGTCGAGACAGCAAGGAGTGTCTGATAGACAAACGACAGCGCAATCGCTGCCAGTACTGCCGCTACCAGAAGTGCCTCGCAATGGGCATGAAGAGGGAAGGTGTGTGTAAGTTTGCTTGTAGAGGATGGCAAGGAGGGAGGAGCCTCCTATGATATGATATGTCTACTGTACCTGCTGTGATGTGTGATACATTATGTCTACTGTACCTGCTGTGATGTGTGATACAGTATGTCTACTCTAAATGTTGTGATGTGTGATACTGTATGTCTACTCTAAATGCTGTGATGTGTGCTACAGTATGTCTACTCTAAATGTTGTAATGTGTGATACAGTATTTCTACTTTTAATGCTGTGATGTGTGCTACATTATGTCTACTCTAAATGTTGTGATGTGTGATACAGTATGTCTACTCTAAATGTTGTGATGTGTGATACAGTATTTCTACTCTTAATGCTGTGATGTGTGCTACATTATGTCTACTCTAAATGTTGTGATGTGTGATACAGTATGTCTACTCTAAATGCTGTGATTTGGGGTATTTTATGTCTACTCTGAATGCTGTGATGTGTGCTACAGTATGTCTACTCTAAATGTTGTGATGTGTGATACAGTATATCTACTCTAAATGCTGTGATGTGTGATATATTATGTCTACACTAAATGCTGTGTTGTGTGATACATTATGTCTACTGTACCTGCTGTGATGTGTGTTACAGTATGTCTACTCTAAATGCTGTGATGTGTGTTACAGTATGTCTACTCTAAATGCTGTGATGTGTGATACAGTATATCTGCTGTGCATGCATGTGACAAATGTGTTTTATATGTTTCCGTTTGTTGGTGTGGTTTGGCATGTGTAGACATTTGATGTGATCCATCCAGGACATGTAACCTCTAACCTTTGACCTTTTCTGTGTGACCCCATGCAGCAGTACAGGAGGAGCGCCAGCGGGGGAAGGAGCGGGGGGAGAATGAGGTGGAGTCCAGTAGCAGCTTTAATGAGGAGATGCCTGTCCATAAGATCTTAGATGCAGAGCTGGCTGTGGAGCCCAAAACAGAGACGTGTGCAGAGGAAGGCCCAGGGAATTCAGTAAGGATGCTTCTAATCGAGCCCTGTTATCACTAGATTAAAGCAATAAGGCACGATGGTTGGGGGATATGGCCAATATACCACTGCTAAGGGCTCTTATACTGTATGTGGTATATTGACTGTGTACTACATGGCCTTAAATTGCCACATTGTTATTATAGTGTAAATCACTGTCACATACCAGCTTTCAGGCAATCAGCTGCCAGGAGTCAACTATCCATTTTAAAATAAATAGATAAGTAATTCCACATGTGTTGTGATTAGCTGAGGGCAGATGTGCTGATAAATCAGCGCTGAACCAAAGCTTTTAGTAAACACATAGATGCCTTGCAGTTAACACAGGCCATACAGTTCTGGGGAAAAAATAAACTTTTATGTCAGATGAAAAAGTTTCACAAATGCAAAATATACGTAGTGCGCTGTATAACTGGCTTTATGAATGTTGCATTTTATTGTAATAGCATCATATTTCAGGTATAATTTACCCATTCCTCCGTCTTTATTCTATAAACATTGTCTGTAAAACTAATACGTGGGTACCCTTACTACCCTAACCCCTACACTGTTTAGAGCAATGAAAGCCTAGAACATAGACCACTCTGTGTTTTGTACTGAACTTGGAAATTATGTTTTCCTCCTCTAAATATGATCTTTTAAATGTCAATGACTCTGATGGAATCTGATTCAGATAATGTCGTATCTTACACGTAATCTTGTGTTCAGAAGAATGACCCGGTTACCAACATCTGCCAGGCAGCAGACAAGCAGCTGTTCACCCTGGTAGAGTGGGCCAAGAGGATCCCCCACTTCTCAGAGCTGCCTTTAGACGACCAGGTCATTCTACTACGGGCAGGTAACGCACACATCATTACTACTCATACTTAAATTACGGGGTAGAAAATCAGGTCACAACCATAATCTTTTATAGTTTCTTCACTTTGTCACAGACAGCTACCAATCCTTTATTTTGTCTTCAACACTTTCCTATCAGAGCTTCAAAATCTGTACTGTACATAATTCCAAGCAGTGAAGATCTGTTGAACATTCCAACACTGCCCTCTGCTGGTGGGATTGACATACTAACCCTGAGAGTACCAATGAGATAAATGAGCCTGACAGGAAACAGAAAGTTTAAATGACAGTGAGACGGAAACAAAGGGAAACATGACATAGAGTAGAAGTACAGAAGGATATATTCTTAGCTAGATACAAGATAGTGTACACTCTTATTCCTGCGGTGGTGTTGGTGGCTGAGTTAATCTACTGTGTGTTTTTGTGTTTCCGCTCAGGCTGGAACGAGCTCCTCATCGCGTCGTTCTCACACCGTTCTGTCACAGTAAAAGATGGAATCCTATTGGCCACTGGCCTTCACGTCCACAGAAGCAGTGCACACAGTGCCGGAGTGGGCTCCATCTTTGACCGAGTTCTGACTGAGTTGGTGTCTAAAATGAAAGACATGAAGATGGATAAGACAGAGCTAGGGTGCCTTCGAGCTATCGTGCTCTTCAACCCAGGTGCCACCAGCCTTTCTAATTATCTACTGTTTTCTGTGTTAATGTTGTGTGTGAGGGAAAGAAGAAGCTCGATGTAGCAGTCAGATGGAAAGACATTACCTTCTGGGCCCAAGGAAACCACAGTATGATACAGTATGAGGGCAGAATCACTGACTCAGTGTTGTGATGTGACGAGGAATCTGCAGTATTCATTGTAGATCAGCAACAACCTGCAGTAACTGACAGCCGCATAGCATGTTTTTATTTAGGAAGTGTTGAAGTGCTACGGTAAATCAGTTAGTGGCTTCTACGGTCACAACCATCGCTTCTACATTAAAAGAACGAGAGATAGTCAAACTGAACTTTAATAAGAAGGATTTGTCAGCTTAGCACACGTCCCGTGTTGAAGCTTGTGTCTAGTTTCGGAGGAGAATGTGAAGGCATCACATGGACTGTGAATTGTCCTTTGTTTCAGATGCAAAGGGCTTATCGAATCCACCAGAGGTAGAAGGGCTCAGGGAAAAAGTGTACGCCTCGCTGGAATCCTACACCAAAGCACATTATCCTGACCAACCGGGCAGGTATAGTAGCACACTCCCAATGTAGTCAGAAACTAACCTACAGTCAATTCATTTATCACATTCATTGTTTATCTTTACATTTTTCGTCATTCCGCGGACAATCTTATCCAGAGCGACTTATAGTAAGTACAGGGACATCCCCCTGGAGCAACTTAGTGTAAAGTGCCTTGCTCAAGGACAGAATGACATTTGGCACAGTTAGGAATCGAACTGGCATCCTTTGCACTGCAAGTCTGACTCTATAACCACTAAGCCATCTGAGGTATTCTGTAAAAAGAGTAAATCAGAAAATAAATTGGTCATAGCCAGGTAAACCTCAGGTAAACCTCAGGTAAACCTCAGGTAAACCTTGGTACTGCTCCGTTAAATTAAAACAGTTCAGAAAAAAGTATCTAACAGTTCTGGATGACTGTCTGTGTTCTCTAGATTTATGTGTGTTAGGATGACTGTTTTCAATGTAAATGATGTGTACAGTACAATATGTGATCCGATTTTAGACACATTTCCATCCGGTATTGACAATAAAGTGATAGTGTTTTCTTCTCCCTAGGTTTGCCAAACTGTTGCTCCGCCTCCCCGCCCTGCGCTCCATAGGCCTGAAGTGTCTGGAGCACCTGTTCTTCTTTAAGCTGATAGGAGACACGCCCATAGATACCTTTCTCATGGAGATGCTTGAAGCGCCGCATCAGATCACATGACACAAGCCCCCTTCTCTTTGTATATAGTCTTGCGTTGTAATTGATATGAAGATGAAACTTGATTCAAGTTGTAAAACAGACATATTTTGTACCAAGCACAAATTATTAATATTATTATTATTGTCCAAAACAAAATATTTTTTGGGGGGTAGGTAGAATCTGTTTTATGGGGAGGGGTGTGGTGTAAAAATTACACTGTTAAAATATGTAAATTCTAATAGAATTGTTGACCATTTTTTTGTAAATAGATAATTTCAGGTATCCATTTTAAAACCAAACAATGCAATATTAAAAATCCTATTTTATTCAAAGATGAATTGTATAAGACTAAAACATCCCTACATTTCTAAAATACGTTTTAGAATTCTTACAGAATAAAACAATTTAAAATGCATGTTTTTGGATTTTCTTGTTTTGTTTGCAAAAATGTTTTGTGCATTTGCACAATGATAAAACAGACACACTGGTACTGTAGCCTGTCATAATGTTTGTGCTTTTAGATCAATAATCTGTATTTGTGTAATAGCCTACCTATAGCTGAAAACTGTATCCATATACTGCACGGGAATGTTGTTTTGTCAGTGAGCCACCAAATGTTGCATGTAAACCCATGTACTCACAGATCTCAGCTGGTTGCAGACAGCCAATGTGTGGTAGTCATACAATGGAGGAATACATCTAATATGCTACTATTCAGTAGCCTACATGGAAAGTATATAGGAGAAAAGAAAATTCATTCAGATGATAATAGGTGAGATGTGACAGAGTTTTCGTAACTGTGTGCTACTCCAAATGCCCCAGCTCATGAGCATTCTTTCACCCTCTACCGCACACATTTTGTTTTACTTAAAGAAGATTTAAGCTTCTACATATCTATAAAAACTGTTTTACCTAAAGTTAACAGCTATGGAGATATTACCATTTTGCCCTGAATTTATCTGTGCAGTAGTCTAAAATGGTATTTGAAAAAATATTTTTTAGAACTAATTTGTACTACACTTCAAGCTTGTCTTCAAGTCTCAGTCAGTTTAGCACCAGAGTCATGTTTTGCATCATAGTCTAAATTTGGATTATTAAATTCTTCAACTTGTCAATCTACTTGTTCTTAATAAATATAAATCACTGTAGTGTTAATGTACAGTGCATCCGGAAAGTATTCACAGCTCTTCTCTTTTTCCACATTTTGTTGTTTACACCCTTATTCCAAAATGGATTAAATTAATTATTTCCCTCAGAATTCTACAAACAATACCCCATAATGACAATGTGAAAGAAGTGGGTTTGAAAACTTAGCAAATTCATAAAAAATGAAAAAAAGCACATGTACATGAGTATTCACAGCCTTTGTTATGACACTCAAAATTGAGCTAAGGTGCATCCTGTTTCTACTGATAATCCTTGATGTGTCCACATCCTGATAGGAGTCCACCTGTGGTAGATTCAGTTGATTGGACATGATTTGGAAAGGCACATACCTGTCTATATAAGGTCCCACAGTTAACAGTGCATGTCAGAGCACAAACCAAACCATGAAGTCCAACGAATTGTCTGTAGACCTCTGAGACAGGATTGTATTGAGGCACAGATCTGGGGAAGGGTACAGAAAAATATCTGCAGCATTGAAGGTCCCAATGAGCGCAGTAGCCTCCATCATCCATAAATGGAAGAAATTTGGAACCACCAAGACTCTTCCAAGAGCTGGCCGCCTGGTCAAACTGAGAGATCAAGGGAGAAGGGTCTTAGTCAGAGAGGTGACCAAGAACCCAATGGTCACTCTGACAGAGCTCCAGTGTTTCTCTGTGGAGTGAAGAGAAACTTTTAGAAGAACAACCATCTCTGCAGCACTCCACCAATCAGGCCTGTATGGTAGAGTGGCCAGATGGAAGCCACTCCTTAGTAAAAGGCACATGAGAGACCACCTGGAGTTTGCCAAAAGGCACCTGAAGGACTCTCAGACCATGAGAAACTAAATTCTCTGGTCTGATGAAACAAAGATTTAACTCTATGGCCTGAATGGCAAGCGTCATGTCTGGAGGAAACCAGGCACCGGTCATCACCTGGCCAAAACCATCCCTACAGTGAAGCATGGTGGTGGCAGATTTATGCTGTGGGCATGTTTTTCAGCAGTAGGAACTGGGAGACTAGTCAGGATTGAGGGAAAAATGAATGCAGCAATGTACAGAGACATCTTTGCGCAAAACCTGCTCTAGAGGGCTCTGTACCTCTAACTGGGGTGAAGGATCATCTTCCAACAGGACAATGACCCCAAGCACACAGCCAAGATAGCAAAGTGTCTACAGGTCAACTCTGTGAATGTGGTTGAGTGGTCCAGCCAGAACATCTCTGGAGAGATCTGAAAATGGCTGTGCACCAATGCTCCCCATCCAACCTGATGGAGCTTGAGAGGTCCTGCAAGTAAGAATGGAAGACCTGCCTAAAAATAGGTGTGCCAAGCATGTAGCGTCATACTCAAAAAGACTTGAGGCTGTAATTTGTAAATTGTAAATTGCTGCTAAAGGTGCTTCAACAAAGTGTTGAGCAGAGGCTGTTAATACTTAGTTTGTACATGTGCTTTTTTCATTTCATATTTTTAATAAATTTGCTAAGATTTCAAACACACTTCTTTAACATTGTCATTATGGGGTATTGTTTGTAGAATTTTGAGAGAAAAATGAATTCAATCCATTTCAGAATAAGGGTGTAACATAAAAAAATGTGGAAAAAGCGCTGTGAATACTTTCGGGATGCACTGTATATGGAACAAAAATGTAAGTCCTGTAAGGTTATACTGACCACAGCCAAAAAATTATTTCCACCAATAGTATTTTGAAAAGACCTTTTTGAATCTAATTTAATCTGGAGGTGTAATATCAAGCAGTACCACCAGAGGCAGCGGGTTCCTTGAGCAAGGTGATTTTAAATAGTTGAATATACATGCACTACCTAAACCATCTGAACTGAATCATTTCAAACTCTTACTGATTGGATGAGCTTAGACAAAGTTATTTTTTGAATTGTTTTAGATGAATAAATGAACCAATGTGCTAGAAGACATATTCCAAAATACGAAGCATATGTGAGGGCCTTTAAACATATTTTAAACATATTTTCAAGTAAGGCTCAGGTCTGATTGTTCAAATGAAAGCAATGAATCCACCTTCAGTCACGTTGTTGATATGTAGACCTAGAATGGTTGACATTCGACGTCACTCAAGGGAACAGAAGAGTCAAGTTAACTACACATAGATATAGATTGTTGTACAGAACTTTGGTTGGCATTTGTGCTTTTAGATGTGCTTTAGAAATAAATGTGACTTGGCTTGACACACAAGATATCCAACAAATTTGTCACTTCTCGCTGAGATGGTCGTTCTTCCAGGTGTTTTGCCATAGCAAAGGCAGTGATTCTTGTGCATTGTACACTTACAGCTTGAAAAATGTACAGCCATGTAGAGAGTAAGTAGAGGGATGTCATAGCATTAAGAACTTTGTTGTGATTGAAGACTACAGTATAATAGACCTTAATATGAGGGTTTTGATTAATTCAGGCTTTTTGGAGATTCTTAAATGAATTTTACCAGTGAAGTTGACTTGTCGTTTTCACTCTGAAAATTGGAATTGAGCCAAACTGTTTAAAATCTATGAATGGGGATGTTTTAATGGTAAGAAACTAAAATGTCTTATTTTTGCATTGTACATTCTGTATCATTACAAGACTTATGTGGCTTACCTTAATGTAAACAATGTAGGTTTTAAAAGAGTTTTCAGCTTTTCAACAGATGCCCCCATATTCTCCTCAGGTATACTATAGGGCATTCTGGAATTTCTTGTTAACACAATGATAGCAAGTTGGCCAGATGCTGAGGCTGCAGCACAGCTGCAAATTATTGTTATTAATTAACTTTTTACTCAGTTTTTCTTCCCATGTACATGATATCCAATTCCGGATTCATTGCAGCTACTCCCAGCACACTTGGGACACTCAATGTTGAGAGATATACCTTCCAACCCACATCTGATGCTGTTCTAGGTCTGCTCATGCTCCTTGCTCAACCAATTGCATAGCATTCCTCTGTCCCGTGTGCTAATTCACAAGTAGGAATCAAACCCCGGTCTTACATTTCAAGGGGCTCAATGCTGTATAATTGTTATTGCTGCTGTTCAAAACAGTGCTTGAAGTAGTATTGTTCTTTATGTGTAACAAACCTTTAGACATGCATTGATCTGGTTTTTATGTTGTAGTCTTCAGTTGATAGTTGATACACTATAATATTGCTTGTGAGAAGAGATGACAGTCCCCTAGGCCAGTGGTCCTCAAACCCTTCCATGGAGAGCCTAGTGTATGCGGGTTTCCGCGTTTACCTTGTACAAGCCTGATGGAGTAGCTCACTAATTGGTTAGTATCTCCCCTCACCTGGCAGTCTATGTCCTAATTATGCTCTAATTGAAGGGCAAGACCAAAAACCAGCATACACTAGGCCCTCCATGGAAGGGTTTGAGGACCACCGCCCTAGGCGTTACCCTGTGATCAGAGACTACTTACTGTATTTTTTGGTCAGCTCTTGAGCTAAATTTAGTTGGAAAACCTGTCCTGGAAAGATTCTCATTGATGTGGAATTCTATTTATTTGTATATTTTATATATGCGACAGTCACCTGATTATCATCAAATTGCTTGGAAATGGTTTGGTAATCCCTTCCAATGTCCTGAATGAATTGGTTTGGTAAACATTTCAAAGTCCTGGATGAATTGGTTTGATAAACATTTCAGAGTCCTGGATGAATTGGTTTGGTAAACATTTCAGAGTCCTGGATGAATTGGTTTGGTAAACATTTCAAAGTCCTGGATGAATTGGTTTGATAAACATTTCAGAGTCCTGGATGAATTGGTTTGGTAAACATTTCAGAGTCCTGGATGAATTGGTTTGGTAAACATTTCAGAGTCCTGGATGAATTGGTTTGGTAAATATTTCAGAGTCCTGGATGAATTGGTTTGGTAAACATTTCAAAGTCCTGGATGAATTGGTTTGATAAACATTTCAGAGTCCTGGATGAATTGGTTTGGTAAACATTTCAGAGTCCTGGATGAATTGGTTTGGTAAACATTTCAGAGTCCTGGATTAATTGGTTTAGTAAACATTTCAGAGTCCTGGATGAATTGGTTTGTTAAACATTTCAGAGTCCTGGATGAATTGGTTTGGTAAACATTTCAGAGTCCTGGATGAATTGGTTTGGTAAACATTTCAGAGTCCTGGATGAATTGGTTTGGTAAATATTTAAGTCCTGGATTAATTGGTTTGGTAAACATTTCAGAGTCCTGGATTAATTGGTTTAGTAACCCCTTCCAGAGTCCTGGGTATCAATAGTTCTTCTTTTGATAGTCTATTATGAGGTTTGTATTGCGGCATGATGTGTTCCCACACACCTTTATGATTAACCTATTTGTGTAAGGCTGGATCCCATGACTTCTGAATATGTAAAAAATGTTAGGTTTCACCTGTCTAAAATGTCATGATACATTCCAGTAATACCCCACTGAGAAAAATATGAAATATGCTTTTTACACATTATTTGAAGCAGACATATTCTGCTTCAATGTCTTCAATCAACATCTTGTGCGGGACACTTGGAGATTTAACATTTTATAATTTATATTGTTGTGGCAGTTCAGTCGCTATCAAATTAGGGTTGAGGATTTCGGCATTATTTACAGTATGCTGCATTAGGCCATACCTCAATTTTCTTATCTATCTCGATCACTAGCAGAGTTTATCCTATAATTATTAATCTGTCTTAATCAATTATTGATAAATGCACATGTAATACAGGTTTTGCATTCAACATGCTATTGCTGAAAATTGGCCAAAAACAATTAATAGTTTTACGTTAAATTATATGCTTTATATTAACTATATATAACAATTAAATGTATGCTCCTTTGCAGGTCCCAACACGGAACACAGATCGATAATCTCACAATGCGAGAAATGTAGCCTATCACATTTTAAACTTACAAACAAATTAAATGTATTTTGCCAATGTAACAGCACGGTTACGTCGTTCTGCTTTTTGTAAGAAGATCCCTACACCAACTTGTGGACCTCATTGGAATGTTTAGACATATGCCATATGTAGGACGTTAAACTTAATAATGGGGAGTGTGAGGGAGAAAACAAATGTGTTGCTCAAAGACAATCAATGTACAGTATATTTTGTTGTTGATACTAACAGTTGGATGGAAATATCTCTATTTGGTTCATTAGTAGCCTATTTCGTTTTATTCCTGGAACTCAAATGGGGAATCACTGGAAATAAACATATTCAGACGACCAGTCTAAATGAATAAAATAAATATTTTTGCATTAAAATAATAGGCCTAATATTTAGTTATGATTGTTTATTGAAAGTTTAGCTATATTTTCTTAAATGCAGAATACACAGCATGCGTAAAAATCATACAGCCCAAAATGACAATATTGAACACCTTAGAATTTCAGTTTTAAATAAAGATTACGATTTTGTCAACGTACGAATAAGCCTACATTGTCCTAAATACACAGGCTATATGTTTTATTTTAATCAGTATTTCCTAAATTAATATAATAGTAATAGTAATAATAGTAAATTACTATGTGGTCTGCAAACATTAATAGATGTTTTACAGTATGGAGGAAGTGATGGAGTGTTAGAGAGCAGAGAACATTTTTAATGTGCAGGTGCTCGGACGTGCATCTCTCTCTCTCTCTCTCTCTCTCTCTCTCTCTCTCTCTCTCTCTCTCTCTCTCTCTCTCTCTCTCAGACGAAAGGGTTAATAGATTGATCAATGTTCAACGTTTAACGAAAACCCAAGCGAAGAAGAGGAATTGGAAACAGTCGAGTCGGTATACTGTACTGTACCTATTGGAAAGTTTTCTGCGGTCTTCTTTGTCCCACTTCGCCAGGACAATATTTCCAGGAGGGAGATATGAAATGGAAATAGATTCTAAGATCAAAAACACAACGTAATTTACTGGTAATGTAAAAAGCTTTTTTATTCATATTAATTTTATTCTAAATATACATTCCATTTCGACCAATAAAATATTTGGCTAATGGTTAAAAAAATAATACATTTTACAGTCTAGAAACGATATGATTCAAATAGACTTGATGTGATTTTCCAAGAGTAGAACCGACAAGGGTTAAACTTGATGACAAGGCCTATGGGCTATATAGTTTAATAGATTAATTCCTAACACATGTCTGCCAATATAAAACCACTCTAAATGCATTGCAAGCATACTACAATCTTAGATAGATTTTTTGAATGGTTAAATATGAAAAAAATATTTTTGTAGCAAAGTTGTGATGCATTGCCTACATTTTTTAGCATACAAAATCCTTTTTTTATTTGAATGATAAAATAAAATATTTAGTGAAATTAAAATGGATTATATTACAGTAAAAATTGAATGACATTTATTGTAAAATGTATTTAAATGCAATACTATAAGAAATTGGCAACAATACATGTTTTGTGCATTTCAAAGTAATTCTAAGCATTCCCTGTAAAAACATGTACGTTGGCCTAATTATCAAAAGTATCCAAATGTTTATTTTCTGGTGTAGATATGACCCAGAATGCAGTGTGTGCGGGATGCCATCGCCCCATTAATGACAGGTACCTGCTCTGTGTCAACGATCGGCTGTGGCATGAGCGATGCGTGCGGTGCGCGGCATGCAGGAGCCCCCTGAAAAACACCTGCTTTCTACGGGACCGGAAACTTTACTGCAAGTGCGATTATGCAAAGTAAGTGTTGGTTTAATGTTGGATCATGGGGCGAGGGTACCACATACGTTTTAATTAATGTGTATTATTTCCTAAGCAATTCATAAAAAATATGCCTCGTTGACTGTCCTTAAAAATGGCAATGATCTTTTTAAAAATTGTTATTCATTTTAAATAAAATTCGCAACCGGAAATGAAATAATATGTCATGGTATTTTGCGTTTTCCCAGGTCAGTAAGAATTTATGTAGGATGCTGTACACATAATTGAGGAGACAAGGACCCCCTAAAGACAGTCTCTTATTACCATTGTTCTCCCAGGAGACAGTAGCCTAGTAAGGGCTGAGGGTGTTCAACGGGTGTAGAGATGAACCCCTCAATTACAGTAAAAACTATTTTAATGCCATTTATTACATAAAATTACATTTGTCTATTATTTTATTATTTATTTATTTAGCAGGACAACATTTTAGTTCTTATGCATTTTGGCTTAAGCAATTGCATGCCAGTGGCATATTTTCCTGTAAGGAAAGTTCTTTTGCGATAGAATACAATAAAGTACAGTCATATTTTACAGAGCATTTCTCACTTATATTTCTTGTCCATCGGTAAGAACAGCAGAAAGTAAAGTTTTAAAAGCTAGTAAATCTGAAGACCAATATCTGGAGCCAGGAAGGTGTGCTAGCTGTTACATCTGCCCCTCTCTACACCCCAGAGACTGCCTGTGCTACAGCTTTGTCCTTGACATGTCCCAGTGTTTGTACATATCAATGCTCTAGAAGTTTGGAGAAATTGTTTATTCTGCTGTATCTCTTTAGGTTATTTGTGGTGTGTCATGGATTTTCTGTCAGTGTTTTTCTGTCAGTTCTACATACTGTATTTAAGTGTTTTTTTCTGGAGAATCCTTGGTGGGAGTAATATACGTGTATTATACTGTACATGTGTGTTTGTTTGAAAGGAAGACTCCAGGGCACTTGGCAGGAAGTTGCAGCTCTTAGAGAACAAGGTGACTGCAGAGGAAGGGGTGGTGTGGGCCCTGGAATGTTAGAGGAGGGCACAGATACACAGAGAGACAGACAGACAAACACACACACACACACACACTCACACACACACACACACACACACACACTGCACAATCTGGGCTAACGCTCAACTGACACATTGTCAAAATGTGTTAAATTATCAGAACCCATCGATGTGGCAGAAGCAAGCTGGGGACAACATATGGCCTGTTCAAAAGCGTCACATACCCCCTCACCATATCCCCCGAAAAAGAGAGAGACACACTATATCTTTCACACCTAAGCGAGCCAAGCAGAAAATGGCCTAGACCAAACGGAGGAGGCACACATTATTTCTCAACAATTTAGTCATGGCCTCGGTGCCAAGAGACAAGACTGGAAACATCACACTTCTTTCACTGGCCAAAATGTTTCCTTCAGCGCGTTAAGATGAAATCATGCTGTGGTGTTGGTTTTGGAACAGCCAACACAGCCCCGTATTCTGACCAACCTTCTATCTCTCTTTGCTCTTTCTGGTGCTTGTAGCCAGAGTAATGATTATTTAAAAAACAGCTTGCCGTGTCTGTTTAATAACAATAGAAAGGCTGTTGGCCTGTTCGTATACTGTGGACAGGCAGGGCATTGTTTTGTTAGCTAAACAGAAGAGAGGAAGGAAAGTGCAGGTAGCCACGGGAACCGGAGAGGGCCATATGTTAGTGAGGCAGGGGGATTCTGACAGGAGATGGGGTGGGAGGGGTCAGGTAGAAACTTTTTAGTGGTGGTGGCAACAAGCATCGGTTGTTCCGTGCCGTAGCATCTGGATCGCCCCGTGCCCAGGTGCTCATTGAGCTGACGCCTACTCAACTGTGAGATATCTGACCTGACCAATTAGCAGGGGGTCTAATGCCAGGTACCACCCCCACAGCTCTGTCTCGTCCAACCCAGACCCCCCTCTTGTTCCCCTATTGGCCTGTCTTTGGTTCACATTTTTCAAGCCTGCTCCACATGGTTGGGACAAGTCATTTGCCCCACACTGTAGTTTATGTCTGGGTCTCACCTCCCTTCTTCTCCTGTTAATCTCTTGGCCTAGTTAGAGATTAATGATGTGAACTTTTTTCACCTGAATCAGGTCATAAAAATGTAGCCCAGTATTGACTTTTTGCTGATGATCTGGAAACAAGTATTTACCCATGTCAGGTGAAAAGGAAAGGGACAATGTTAGTAAAGCTGATATGCGAGGAACATAGGGAGTCGTACTGTACTGGTACATCTGAGTTGGACTGACTTCTTGGTAGAAGGACGAGAATGTGAAATGATTAGTTGGCAGGTATAATGTGACCATTGAAGTATCATCTGGCTGGTGGTCAGAAGGTCTACTTGACCCTAAGATCTTTATCAGACCTACTCGCCTTGTTTGAATGTGTTCACCGGAGGCTCCAGGTACACCTGATACGGCAACAGGATCCCATCTGCATCATGTCCACCAGAGGCTTCTATTTACAAAAGGATGTTGACTAGTCAGGACCAAATATCAGATCCACAATGCAAAACTAGAACAATGGAAAAACATCTTTGTTGGGAGGGAAATAATAGCTGTCTTTCCACAGGATCAATTCCTGTATGTTAAAGAGCTGAATAGATCAGAACTGCTAAGTACAGTATGGCAGAGTTTTCTCTATCAGAAAGGTTCTTGTCACTAGCTAATATCTCCTTGTTTGTGTATGTTTACCGTGGCTAGGTATTAGTGTCCTGACCTGAGTCACTCCATGCTGGTAATGTCAAAGAATCTTCTGTAATATTTAACACATCTAACCTCTCTGCATGTGGTGGTGTGTGGGCGTCTGCATTGCAAACCTAGATAAAACTTTGTGTTGCTGTCGGCAGACTGGAGAATTGACGGACAGTCGAATTGATCAGAGAAAATCTTATAATCCCACATAATGTATTAATAACAAGGAGGGTTGTCTTGAGCATGTTGTTAACATATTGCCAAGATGCAGCAATCATATCCAAAATTGAGTCATTTTACCTCACACACTTCCTTAGAAATCTTGCTTTAATGCAGCTAGGCAGTGTCTTTGCCTCAGGAATGCACATACCATAAATGCTGTCTTAGCCAAATGAATGCACATACCATAGACGTTTGGGTTGGCAGACAGCTCGTGTCAGTCGGGCAGCCTGACTGCCCCTCATCACATCCTTAGAGGGAGCACAGTAGTTTCCTTGGCAACCCCCAGGCAACACTAGTGACACTCAGCAATGCAAGGCTTTAAGATGTTGCTTCAGACAACTGCTTCCACTGCCACATTTTAACCTGTGTGTCTGAGTGGGTTTCAGTTTTTGTGTGAAAATGTTTTCTTCAATGTACGGTAGTTTTGAGACTGCTGGGTAATATGTGTGATGTCACTGCAGAGCACTCCTCTTCCAAACAAGATAAAACCTGTTAAAATATACAGCAGAGTTGGGGGTCCACGTGACATAGTGTGCTAAGTCGTTGCATTGCAGGACAGTCTACGTCATGATAGTCAGTGGTTCGAGCCTGACTATGGATTCTCTGACTTTTCCCAGACCTCCTGCATGAGGCAAATTGGCACAGCGCTGCCCGGGATTTGGGTTTGATAAATCAGATTATCTATCCTGCTACGTCGTTCTCTAGCGACTCTTTGTGTCCAGATCGGGCGCCAGTAAATTCAATCGTGGAAGTATAGTTGGTAAACATAATCATCCTATGCATGATCTGACAAAATGCTTCCATTTTGGCTGGGGAATGCGAAAAGAATCAGCGACTGGGTGACATGTGGTTGGATGAAACATGTGCGCGCCCCTCACCATCCCACAGATTTGTCCAAGGAGTTGCAGTGCTGCCAGGGTTCTCACACGCACCAAACCTTGGGAACACATCACCCCCACACTGCGCCACCTTCACTGGCTTCCTGTCAAGTCCCGCATCACCTACAAGATCCTGCTCCTCACCTATACGGCCCTCCATGGCCTGGTTCCCTCTTAGCTCTCTGAACTCCACTTTATACACGCATCCTACTGTAGTCTCTGCTCATCTGACTGTGGACATAGTTTTGCTGCCCCCAAAATATAGAACTCTCTCCCTTCAGCCACACGCAACTCAGACTCCATCACCACCTTAAAAAACAGACTTAAAACCCACTAGTTCAGCTTGGCTTTTGCCTCAGAATAGCTTGCCCCCCCTTCAGCTCTAGCTAGCCCTTATTACCCCTTTTGTATATTAGTACTGTTTATATTGTGTTTTTATTACTTGTCTATCATTGCTGTTCAGTTTCCTTGGGTTTCTTGAAAGTCAATTCAAATTGAATGCATTATTATTATTATTATTATTAATATTATTATTATTATTATTATTAGAGCTGCCGACAAGGCAGGGTAAGTGGGCATTGGGAAGGGAGGAAAATGGGGAGAAATTAAAAATTAATAAAAATATATAAAAATCTACAGTAGTTCAGAAGTAGAATGATGGAGATGGTTGGCCTACTGCCCACTGAACACATCTGGCTTGTCAATTGCCCTTCCAACTCATGCCAAAGGTGTTTGATGTGGTTGAGGTCAGGGCTCTGTGCAGGCCACTCAAATTCCTCCACAACAAACCCATCAAACCATGTCTTTATGGACCCCTCTTTAGGCACAGAGGCACATGTTGGAACAGTAAAAGTTGGAAGCTCCCAGTTGTCTAAAATGTCTAAAAGCGTTAAGCTGACACATCACTGGAACTGAGGGGCCTAGCTCAAACCCTGAAAAACAACCCCAGAACATTGTCACTCTTCCACCATTAGTAGGGGTAAGCAAATACTATAAAGACAGCTGCACATATTGTACATTAAAAGCTTCAACTTTATAGTAAGTTGGGAACAATACACGGGACAAAAAATAACCAAAATTACCCTTTCAATTCAGGTGGTCTCTGGCAAAGTTTAGATGGGCAGTTTTGTGTTTTTGACAGAAGAGTCTTCTGCCTAGCAACCTTCACATGGATGCCATTTCCATTCAGTGTTCTTATTGTTGAAGCATGCAGATAATCCTGAGTTCTGCAAAGTTCCAGATGTTATATTTGGGTTGGCATTTACCTGATTTAATATTTTTCTTGGAAGTGTTTCTGCTTCTAGGTTGAGTTGCTCTCCGTTTGTAAATTATTTCCCTACGTGGACTGATGGAGCGCAAATATTTTAGAGATAAAATGATTTGCTCTCACTACACTCTTCCTGATATCTTGTGAGATCTCCTTTCCTCTCTGCATGGTGTGTTCTGCAGTCACCTGTCTGGGTAAAAGAAAACTGAAAAGTTTTCTCGTCTCTATTAATCAAAGTCCCACCCAAACACTTTTGTAAATTTCTCTCCTTTGATTGGTTAGTTTGCTAAATAACTTTACAGCATCTTTTAAACATTAGATTCCTCCTTCAATTTCTAACCCCACTTGTGGCATAAAATTATCATGATGTTAGAAAGACAGCTACCGTATTAAAATACACAAAACACAAACAAATAAATACAACTTTAAAAAAGTTTACAATCTAGACGCATAAAAGCCTTTGTATATCAAAAAGCAAACCTTCCACTTCACAAACATCGAGAGAAAAACAGTTTCATCCTCTGATTCTATCGAGTCAGAAAACAGAACACAGGTCCAAACTGATGACGCATCATCCTGGTTGAAAGACCCAGACTGCTGAGGAACAATACACCCGCTGCTTCGGGGTTGGCTCGTCTTTTGTTCCTATCTAGTTAAGCAGACTTAAGAATAATTCTGGGAGCGGCAGTCCAAGCCTCTCACGCCAGGAGTTCTGATCCCCCCCTCAGCCTGGAGCCACGGCCTGCAGAGCGTCTTTCTAAACCCTCTCCGGGAGCTGGGCCTCGGACACGACAGCCGGAGACGAAGGAACAGTCTCCCAGCTGAGCCCTCAGTGCTGGTTGCTAGGTGTTAAGACTCTGAGGGAATGTGTCTGAGCGTGTTGAGCAGGCAGAGGAGACAGGGAAGGAGTTCGGAAAGAAGACAGGGAGAAGAGGGTCTATATGAGCTGGCAGTCCGGATGGACAGCAGAACCCGGCAGCACAAACTCTGAGAGCCTAGAAAGTGTGGCGTGGTGAACTCTACTCCAGTGAAGCAGAGCAGTAGACACTGAACACTGCTCCTTACAAAAGTCGTTACAGAACAGTGCTCTCTGACAGTTAAACAAACTGTTTTTTTTACCAACATGTTTCTGTTACTTTCTTTGATGCCTTTTTTTTGTTGCAATTTCTCTCTCTGCATCTCCTCTAGTCTGTTTGCAGTGCGATGTGGAGGCTGTGTGAAGGCAATCTCCCCTGCAGAGATGGTGATGCGTGCTGGGACTGCAGTCTTCCACTTGGCCTGTTTTAGCTGCAGTGTTTGCTCCTGCCATCTGCAGACCGGAGACTGCTTCGTCCTCAGGGACGGACGGCTCCTCTGTGCTAAAGACTTGGACCCAGAGGTAGACAGGCGCACTTCCTCAGACTCAGGTAGAGGCTACGTGTTTGTGTGTCCATTAACAGCTGAACAGTAATAAGGACGTTTTAATCAGTTGTCCTACCTTGGCAGGTAAAAGTGATGAGGAGGAAGACGAAGACGATGTGAAGGTTTCAGGCAGATGTAGTGGCGGAGCGGAAGACCATGAACACAAACGTCCCAAACGGCCACGGACCATTCTGAGCACTCAGCAGAGACGGGCCTTCAAGGCGTCCTTCGAGGTTTCTTCTAAACCCTGTCGAAAGGTGGAATCCCAGGCTACACCAATCACAATGATCCCAATCACACCAATCAAAATTAAAACAATCACAATGACATCAATCACAATAACAACAATCACACGAATCAAAATTATATCAATCACAATTATATCAATCACAATTATATCAATCACAATTATTTCAATGTCAATGACAATAATACAATGACAACAATCACAATGACATCAATCACAATGACATTAGTCACAATTACAACAATCACAATTACAACAATACAATGATAACAATCACAATGCCAACAATCATAATGACAACAATCACAATGATCTAAATCACACCAATCAAAATTAAAACAATCACAATTACATCAATCACAATTACATCAATCACAATTACATCAATCACAATTACATCAATCTCAATTACATTAATCACAATTACATCAATCTCAATTACATTAATCACAATTACATCAATCTCAATTACATCAAAATCAATTACATCAATCACAATGAAAATTTGGTTCCAATTTGCAGCAGGATTCTCCTATTTTGTTTTCTAAACCCATATTTTCTTTCAAGGTGGGATGTTTCATATCTGATTAATTAGCTAAATATGACTTCCTGTCTGTTCCCTCTCTGAGGTAAGGGAGTCCTTGGCAGCTGAGACGGGTCTGAGCGTGCGAGTTGTGCAGGTCTGGTTCCAGAACCAAAGAGCCAAGGTAATGTGATGCTGCCCTCCACCCCAACACCCATTATCCCTCATAACCCCTCCTCACTCCCACATACTTTCATGTGTGCCATTCATGAAGGAACTCTGTCAGCATTGTGCTGCGCTGCCAACATTGTGCTGTGCAGTCCTGTTATCTCCATATTGGGGAAATTGATGACATCTCACTCATAGATCCCTCCAGATAGAGACTGTATTTCCTTACACGGCTGCATGTGTGGTTTCACCTTGTTTTAAATGAGTGACAATGGTTGTATGAACTAGGTTTGAAGGAGAAACTGAGGGAGATTGTGAGAGAAGCTGTAGAGTGACAGTAGATGTAACAACATTATATTATAGATAGAGGTAGGTAAGTGTTCCTTTTTGGGCTTGTCTGAGTTCACAAATTTTGTAAAGTTCCTCATTAAGACCAAAATGACCAGGTAAAAGAAGTACATAACATACCAGTGATCTATTAAATGAAAACAAAGTGTAAAAATGTATTAGTTATGGTCAGTGGTTAGTAATTAACTCCGCTTACCAGGTAAGTAAGGTTGTAACTGCAAACTTCCCAAAACGGTTGAATCTAGAGTACTCTTAGATTTACCCACCTCTAATTATAGATGAAGAAACTGGCCAGAAGACAACAGCAACAACAACAACAACAAGAGCAGCAGCAGCAGTCAACACAAGAGCCACGAGGCCACACAGCACATCACAATGGTAGGTCACTGTACTAGACCCAGGCACTGATTACTTGTAAAGCCATCAGATAAAAACACCATGCTGATAAAAGGACACATTGCCTTGAAGGAAGGCTGTGATTTCCTGTATTTGCAGTGAGCTGAATGGTGTTTGTGATGCACACAAGCTTAAAAGAGCTATTGAAAATTATTTATTTCAATGGGTTCAATTCCAAATGTACTGTAAGTATGGAAATACAAGAATTTATCATATGCGTCTAGAGACGTACCTTTTACGTTGAAAGCCTGACATTCTACTTTTAAAAGCCCTTGACTATCCATTTAGCTTTTTTTTCAAGGTGTTTTTAAAACTGAATTGTATAGGAAATAGCGAATAATAATTTGCTTGTATTGTCTTTTTGAATACTTGAGATTGAGCGTCATGATTCCTTTGCTCCACAGTGCCCTCTTGTGGCAGTGTGACCTCTGACCTGAACCCTCTGGGTTCCTACCACCAGCACAGCCCTCTCCCTCGGCAGCAGGTCCAGATCACCTCCCTGGAACAGCCGGATTATGACATGGAACCCTTCAGACAGGGACTCACACCTCCACAGCTGCCAGGCGACCATATGCACCCTTATGGTAAAATACAACTCATACAACTTTAACGAACACTCTGAAAATGGAGATGTTTTACACCTCTTACACTACAATGGCCCCTCTGTATGTATAATATTTGTGTACTCCATATTAAAGGGCTCTCTCTGTCTGAATTCATCCTCCATCTCTGTCTCCCAGGCTACAAGGCCCTCTATATGGAAATGGATCGAGACCCCCTCTGTCACCTTGACGATGGAACCTTCATGTGTTTTGGAGACTCGTCCCTGCTCACCCCCATTGATTGTCTTTACTCAATGCAGGACTCCTACTTTAGTTAATCTGCTCCACTCAGCACCAGCTCAGACCTTCACCTCCCCGGGCATCTCTTCTCCCCCAGCTCTTTCTCCACGCGTGGAACCGGCAGTCCTTCATAATAACACTACATTGTTAAGGATTTATCTCCTAGAAGACCTGCTGTATAACTGGGAGTTGTGCATGATGCTTCTCAGATAATAATATCGTATCGTAAAAGTTACTCACTTTATTGGTGTCTGTTATTTGTATTTATTTCTGGCAGCTGTTTTCGGACAGATAGAATCACTTGTAAATAAATTACAATGTACAGTGTTTATTTCAGATTTTTTCTGTACTGTGTCTACATCAGTATGGATAAGATGAAACATTGATGTGGACGGCGTTCGGCACGCTGTACGACTGCTAGGTCTGTCTGTATGCAGTGCTTATCAGTCCCATATCTGTGACAGGCAGGCCCCTGAAGTGTCTCCCTCTGAACATGTTACATGACTGCTGAGAGCAGATGTACATCAAATGGTAGCCGCTGGTGTAGATGGCAGAGTCGGTCATAGACAGACAGGATCACATCCTCCAATGTCTGTCATGCGTCATCAACGCTCGCATTGTGCTCAAAGGCCATACCTGCACTTATCTGCCTCCCTTCATATGTTCAGCCAAAGGGGGACCACCCAGATTCCGTGCCCTGCTGGAATGCCTCATTCCTGGGGAGATTTGGGTATGTACAGGGCAGGTGGGGACCCGGGCAGACACTTGAGGGGTTGAAAGCTATGTCAAGGGAGAATGTGCCATGTGGCAGAGAGATATGAATCCCGGTGTATGTTGTGGCTCCTTGCCCCGGCTGTGAACCCGCTCTACTCTCCGTCCCTTCTCATGTATCCTACCATGAAATCAGACCTCCGCAAGTCATTGGTCAAGAACAATGGTGTGTCATGCAAACCAGCCCAGGCCTTACAGTGGATTGTCTGTGTCTTCTAGGTGCGAGTGTGCGTGCCTGCGTGCCCGTCATCCTATCAGATGCACATTCACACGTTTCTCTGCTGCAGCGTGATTTAGAATGCGAAAGGCCGGTTGCCAGCAGCATCCGGGGAGATTAGGAAAAATAATCAAATGCATATCATACAGCCACAGCGGGCATTAATAACCTCATTATTATTCTGACGATAGCCAAACAGCTTCCTGTCAGTGAATAGGTTATTTATTGCACCCGTCGAGCCAAATGTGGGCCACAAACCCGCTGTCTTTTAACCGTTCTAATTGGCGTCACGCTGTTTCACTGTGGAGACAGATGCGTTTTGCCTGGCTAAGCTACCCAAACTTCTTGTTGAGGCCAAACCATACACATGCCACTACTAGTCAAATGTCTGTCTCACACAAAAACTATTTTATATATTAAAGCCTTTTGGATATTAGATACACTGTGTATATATATATATATATATACACAGTGTATGTATTCTGTATGAACTACTTACCAGACATCGGTTTTCAACATAGCTGCATAACCAAGAAGAACTAAGGCAAAGTTCCCACTTTTTCATTGGAACCAGACAAAATATTCAATGTATTGAGAAATGTAACAACACAAGAAAAGGTCACTAAAATAAACACACAACCTGAGATTAATTGACATTTAACTGCCATAACCTTAGCATGTATACCCACGTCATAGAAATGGTACTGCTTCAGAAGAATAAATCCTGAATCTTAATAGAAACTGGCCTTCATCACCAGACCTGGATCATCTACCACATCACAAGGCCATTCGACAGAAGAACCAGAACTGTCTCGTTTGCTTAGCCCCGTTATGGAATGTAAAACCTGCTCTGTGAGGTTTTCGGTAGTTGAGGATTGACTGAGAATGTGTAACCTATCTGCAGTTGATCACAACCCATGGGACAGTATCAAATGCAGTGTATTTTAATCTTGGTTATGACCCTTACAACCCAATGTACGTCCCCCAGTGTGAGAGCACATGTATTTCTGTGTTACCTGTTTTGTGTTCCTGTTTGTGTTTGTCTCTGCTCTGTGTGTCTGTTTCCCCTTAAGTGGTGCAACTCAGACCTGATCATCATTTACTATGACTCCTCACTTCCATAATCCGGTTCAGCTGATTCCAATCAACATCAATCCCATCATGACCTTTCTACAGTATAAATTGTGCCATTAGTGTTTAGGTTCTCTCTCTCATCCTGTGTGTTAGGTTGCTCTCTGTGAGCTGGTTCTGTGTTGGGTTCTAGGACCAAGCTGACCCTCACAGGTTCTTTCACAATCCACTCACATCCAGGTTATGTCCCAGTCAATGCCAACCACCCATAGTACACAAACCAATGTTTTCATCTTCTGCCCTTAGATCAAAAAATGTCTGACTGTTCAGCAAAGAAATGTATGTAACCCTTCAGTACAACTGTACCGTAGTTTTGAGCTACCCATTGTGGCAATCAGATACCAATCAGATGGAATAGATGCATTATCTTAATTTACCTTAAAATTACACATTTCTGACTAAATTTTATTAGCAACATAATTATTTGACCTAGTGAACAGAATACAACCTCCTCACACACACAAACACATTTTGCAGTATTTATCATTTTGATATCATAAAGTACTTGTACAGTACATCTGTATAGAAAAAAATAAGCACAACATTTTTAAAAGAAATCGAAAGTGGGGCTGTCTCTTTTCTTTCACAATGATTTGTTTGAGTTGAAGTCACCTGTAAAGGACCAGGAAGAAGGAAATTTATGTAACAGGTTGATAGGATGAATATGGTTCTTCTACTAAACTAGTACAAGGGATTCATATTTCTAAAGTTGTATGAATTCAGACATTCTTGAAGAAAGAACTATGGTAGTCTCACAATACAACCATATACAGGTTCAGGTAAAATAATTGGATTACTGGGTTGTATTTAAACATGCAGTATATTAAACAATTAAAATTGTCTCTCTCACTTGTCTTGTTCAGCTTCTTTTTGATCAGAAGCCAGAATCCGATCAGTACTAGCAGACCAGCGGCTGAAGCTGCTCCCACAGCAATATACCTCAACAATCCAGCTCCAAACGATGTCCCTGCTGGCTCAGTAGCAGAACAACCAGTCAGTATTGGTTCAATGCCACTAGACAGACCATGCTGTAAAGTTTAAACACTGAAGGTGTGCTAGAACAGGTATACACATTTTGATTTTAAACAGGGGAGGAACAGGGGAACATTTCTCTCTCTCCCTGTGCTGTGGTTGAAAGAGGGACCAGTTTACTTTAGGACTCCATTGAAACCTCGAACGTACAGGCAAGGGCCGATGAGTTGTTGGCTTTCACCAAAATAAGCCTATTTATTTGTATATTTAAGCACACATAAGCTTGTCATCTAGCAGGACAATACTACAATGCTGAAATTGGCTCCACATTCGCCTCCGGTTCTCCTTAAGTTTCGATTCCACCTTAAAAAAATGCCTGTTTCAGCTATTGAGCTGGATTTTCTCCAAAATTTCACAGTAAATATGGATATATGTGGTATCAGTGGAAAGGTGAGGAGCTGTAGTATGTGAATCAGGTGACACATTCAACGGGAAACCATATTTGACCATTAGGGGGCAGTGCAAAATCAGGAATTGTTGCAATAGCATTGTCATAATCTTGATTTTCGTGTTAAATCTTTTCTCCATAATTACACAGTAGATATGGACATATTGGACATCAATGGAAAGGTGAGGAGCTGTAGTATGTGAATCAGGTGACACATTCAACGGGAAACCTTATTTGACCATTAGGGGGCAGTGCAAAATCAGGAATTGTTGCAATAGCATTGCAATAATCTTGATTTTCGTGTTAAAGCTTTTCTCCATAATTAAAAAGTAGATATTGACATATGGGGTATCAATGGATAGGTGAGGAGCTGTAGTATGTGAATCAGGTGACAAATTCAATGGGAAACAATATTTGGCCAAATCTACTGTGGAATTTTGGAGAAAATATGTGGCCTTAATGTGGCTAACTATTTATCTGGTTAAAGGGAGTTCCACAGGCTTTGCCATAGCTGATCTTGTCTAAAAGCCTGAATGGGTTAGTCCTAGTGATAGACCGATTTATTGGCCGGCCAATATATCGGGCCGATCTTTGCGTTTTTACGTGTATAAACATGGGCTGATACGCGGCTGCTATGTTTGCCGATTTTCCCGGCATTATTTACAGACAGGTGTCCACACAGGCAGCTCTGTGTTGCTGGAGATGCTGCAGTTCACGTGCAGATCATGCACTGTCCCTTGTTCTACCTCACCGGTTTTTACTATTTGTTAAATATTGTATTTTTAAGTCTTAAAGATTCTTGCCATAAAGGATTGAGTAATTTTGAGAATGGAAAAGTCACTATCAGTTGCCTTCGCAGTTGAATTTGGGGAATCTACTAGATGCATTTGTGGTGTTGAGTTTTTTCAATGCATTCTGTTTTATTTGTTAATTGCTGTTAATTGGGGATTTAATTATTTTGATTGCAACTGTATATATAATTATAAAATATTATATATTTTAAGGGTATAAGGATATGTAAAATAAAAAAAATGTAATTATATTGTTGCATGAAGTGCATGATCTGCAAGAAAAACTTTTTTCTTACTACATCTTACATTTTACAAATAGGATGAGATCTAGATAAAAATTACCATGAGAAGCCATGTGAATACTGTCGAGGGGAAAACGGACAATCCTCTTTCTCAGACAAAAAGCAGAGACTTTACGAAGTTTGTGAATCCTACAGACTTTAATGGAAACCATTAAACTGAGTCTGTCTGCTGAGGAACTGACAGAATGACCTCCAAGAAACGCTTTTATATTGTATCATCATACCTCCTTACATGATGATAACCAGTTGTCCCTTCATGCAAATCCATTGTGGGGGTTTGATTTATTGATTAATTGATTGTTTTGTTTTATTTCGAACATGTGAAGGAAAACAGAACAAACAGTTCATACAGAAAATAATATAAAAAATACCATGTCCGAATAGGAGTGGGAACAAGTTTACACTTATTTAATCCCACCCCATCCCCATACTGTGTCTTTAATTATCTAGTTTACACTTATTTAATCCCACCCCTTCCCCATACTGTGTCTTTAATTATCTAGTTTACAGTTATTTAATCCCACCCCTTCCCCATACTGTATCTTTAATTATCTAGTTTACATTTATTTAATCCCACCCCTTCCACATACTGTCTTTAATTATCTAGTTTACATTTATTAAATCCCACCCCTTCCACATACTGTGTCTTTTATTATCTAGTTTACAATTATTTAATCCCCCCCTTCCTCATACTGTGTCTTTAATGATCTAGTTTACACTTATTTAATCCCACCCCTTCCCCATACTGTGTCTTTAATTATCTAGTTTACATTTATTTAATCCCACCCCTTCCCCATACTGTGTCTTTAATTATCTAGTTTACA